>JAVIWB010001573.1:0-241601 GCA_031893035.1 Dermolepida albohirtum | reverse complement strand
CGAATAGTGATATTTCTCGTAACTACGAGGGTAGTTTGACTGGGAATGGAAAAGAAAAACGAAATTTTTAAATACAAAATAATGTTTATTTTTCAATATATTCTCCTAAAAGAGCAATACATTTATTCCAACAGTGCTCCAATGCCCTTATGCCATCTCTAAAATGCGATTCCGGAAGGCTTGCAAAATACTCATTTACGAAGATGATAAGCTCGTCGTAAGACGAAAATTTCTTTCCACCTAGTGCCGTTTCCAATTTTGGAAAAAGGTGGAAGTCGGAAGGGGCTAGATCCGACGAATAAGGCGCATGCGGTACTAATTGGAAATGCAACTCGTGAATTTTAGACATTGCAACTGTGCTGGTATGCGAGGGAGCGTTGTCTTGGTGAAACAGAATCTTTTTCTTTGCCATTCCTGGCCGTTCAGCACGAATCTCAACATTTAATTTTTGTAGAAGTTCTGCATAATATTGTCCGTTTATTGTCGTACCTTTCTGAAGATAATCAATGAGCAAAATGCCCTTTGAATCCCAAAAAATTGATGCCATCACCTTGTTTGCCGATAAAGTGGTTTCGCTTTCTTTGGAGATGCAGAACCACGTTTTAACCATTGCTTCGACTGTTGTTCAGTTTCGGGTGTACTGTAGTGTATCCAAGTTTCATCACAAGTAACAAATCGCCTACAAAAATCAACCGAATTCCGCTTATAAAGGTCCAAACACTCATTGGAAATGCGCAAACGAGTGAACTTTTGATCAGTCGTAAGCAATCGCGGCATCCATCTTGCCGAAAGCTTGGAAAGGCCCCATTCTGTCGTTAAAATGTGGTGTACGAGTTCTGTTGAAATGTTTACCATGTCTGCTATCTCTCTCACTTTGAATCGTCGATCTTGCGTAATAATATTATGGATTTTTATAATCATTTGCTTAGAAGTCACGATTTTGGGTGCTCCAGAGCACACTTCATCAACACAGCTTGTTCTACCACGTTTAAATTTATTTACCCATCTACTTATTGTGGCGGATGATGGAGCAGATTCACCTAATGTTTCCCGTAATTCATCTTTTATTTCGGTAACTTTCATAGACTTAATTACGAAGTATTTAGTCACCGCACGATACTCTACTTTTTCCATTTTAACAAAACGAAGTGTTGCTTCTTTTTCAATCAGCTGTCAAAAATAAACTAATCAACCGATTTATCTAAATATCGGAATGTAAACATATAAATAGGCAACCTAAATTACAGTGCATTTGTTGTACCAATCAGAGCGCCACCTATGTGTCATTCTCACTACTTGTCAAACTATCCTCGTATATATATATATATATATATATATATATATATATATATATATATATACTAATGATATTTTAAAGCCTCTTATTGAACAAATTAGATATGGTTTAATGTTAGTTTTTAGTCAATTTTATAGGCGTAAATTTTTTTTTTTTGAAAAATACCTATTTTAAACTAAGCGTTCCTTACTTCAATCGTTCACGTTTTAGCCTCGTTTCTCTTAAATTTAATATATATTATTTTTATCACTAGCAATTGAATTTACTTTAGTATAATTTTTTCGACATTTTTCTTGGTTATGAACATTTTCTCGATATCTAAAACATTTTTACTATTAATTAATTTTATTCGATAAAATATTACTAGTAATTAAGATTTTGTGTTAATTACAAAAACACGAAGTATGTACATATATATTTATGATTTAGTTACTTTAAAACGCTTCTGTCTTGACACAGAAAGATTATTATTTCTACTACGCATATCGTAAATATGATTATTGTTTACTACTCGATATAATATGATATCTGAACGTGATAACTAAAGTAACTGAAATATTTCGTAAACCTTGCTAGATATTTTGAATTCGCGGTAAATAATGCCTTAATCCTGTTTTTGACGAACAATTTTTTGTATTACCATATACTTAAGTAAGCTGTATTGTTGTTTACATAAAAAAGTTAAAGTATTATCATTATAAGTTATAAATAAGATAACAAATCGTAGCAAATGCAAGATTTCTTATTTCTAATTACACACATATGTTTCGCTCTTATTAATTTCGGATGGTTTAGCTATATTTTAGTAAAAATAATTACTATGTCTTAGAAAAATAGGACTATTTAAATCTCGCTTCCAATATGTAAACATCAAAATTAAGATGAACCCATAAAGTTTTATTTATATAAAATGCGCCATAAATTCTAACTAATATAGGAAAAAAAGCAAGTATTTATTACTTTTTAGTATAATAACTTCTATTTACTTATTACAACAATTAATAAACATTTTAACCAGTTCTTCAAAATCTAGAAATCTGTTTCCGGTTTTCTTTTTTCCATTCTATTACCAACAAGAGATAATAATAAATTATAGTTAGATCACTAATATATCATCTATAAAATGTTTTCATCATTTGCTTTAAGTTTCAAGAACGATCCACAGCCGATCTGATATCATCGGCTATTTCAACTATTGTACGAACAGTCGAAAGTAACAGAAAGTAAAAGAATAGTATCTAACTTTTTTTCATGCCCAAATTGCCATGTAGAACTCATCCAGAACTCGTACCAGAAAGCTATGATATTATAATACTAATAATTTTTATTCGATGGTCAGAATTTTTGGGGTAGTGGTCGACGATAGTTCTGTGTTCGTGTAGAATAATCATGATTTAGTTTATTAAAAGTAAAATTCGGTTAGTATTTAATATCAAATAGACTTTTAAAATGTAATAACCATAGAAAATTGGTAATTTTGCGTTTGAAAACGTCAAATCTCCTCAAAGAGAGCTTTTTGTAGGCCATCACATTTTCTCACACCGGTCACGTTTTTCGTCAAAAATTAGCTCAATCAAGATTTCAAGATCATTCACACTATTTGCCAGATCTAGTCCCAAATGATTTTCACTAATTCTCCAAATTCAAGCTTATGCTTTCCAGATCGATGGTCCGATGAAAAACTTATTGCAACAACGAAGCAGTGTTTCAACGATCTCGAAAAAGATCATTACTAAAATGGCATAATTAGGACAATTGTGTTGAAGTTGAAAGGGAATATATTGAAAAAAAATAAAAAACTTAATAACCTAACTCATATTATTTTCATTTCGAGCTTCACTTCTCGCCAAATTGTCTCCATAATTTTACTGTAATCGGACAATTTCTTTTATCTTATTTGCATAACACAAGACACGAAACAGATACGTATATGTTAAACATAGAGAAAAAATAAATGAAGAAACAATAGATGTATAAATCGTATAGACAATATATTCCAAATACATACGTTTATTTCGAATTGGCAATCGATATATTATCACTTCCTTGTTTATTTAATATAGTAAAAATGAGATTTTCATTGTTAATATAAGAAATATACTTAACAAAAATTAAAATCTTAAATGATCTTAATTATTCGTTTTTAATAAATATTCACAATAAAAAGTAATTATAATTCACTGAAAAACATCCTTAATCTAAAAATAATGTTTACCCATTAATCGAATTTATTATTATTTATTAATGATAGATGGAAAAACGTTAAATAATACGCACACAACTGATATAACATAATTCTAAATAACTTTTTAATAATAATAAAATTTATTTGTGACAAAAGAAGCTTAAGGATGTAGATAGAATAACATAATCAACGTGATTTAATAAACTCTTTCAGTTGTCGCGTATTTTTTCTGTTTCTCATTTGCCGTTTATTAATATAAAAAAAACATTAATAAATTATATATTATTAGTTTTTTTCGATAATTTTTCTTTCATTATAATTTCTGTCCATAGAAAGACAGACAAGACTCTGCAAGATGCCGATTCACAACCTCATCTGAGTCGCACGTTACACCACGCAAGAAGTTTCGAAAAGAACGAAACGAGTGGAAACCTGAAAGTGCATGGTTCGGCGAGTATGGTAGATGTGGCAGCACATCCGATCTAAAATCGAATAATTTTTGACGGGCGAACATACTTGTGTGTATTTGTCTCGTTGTTACGATGAAATACTGCTTCCTTAGGATAAACAAATTCTGGACGTTTTTGGATGATGGGATTCGATTAAATTATCCCTTTGCTGACAATACACACTAGAATTAATTACTTCGTTCCTTTATAGGAACTCGAAAAACACGACATCAGCATAGAGTAAAACATTCCTTTTGTGAATGTCTGCTTTTGACGATTTTTAACGAGAAAGGGCCATGATCGTAGTCGCACCACACTGTTGTAAGCAATTCACTTCTTATCACCCCTTATCACTTACTTCCAAAAAGGATAATTTTACTCACATTTAAGGAGTATATCGCAGATGTTTATACGCGCCGTCAAGTAAACTGCTTCAAGTTCATTATTAACCCAGATATCAAGTTAGCTTTCTCATGCGCAGTCGTTCATATCGTAAGCAATAGGTTTGATTCGATCGAAGCCTTCCTTTAATCGCCATCAGCTTCAGCATCGTTAAGATCGAAAGCACCAACACGGAATTTCGTGACGCATCCCTAGCTTTGACTTTCTTGTGGAATGGTTTTACCGTAAACTTGATGAAACTTTTCGCAAGTTAAACGCGCGTTCTGCCTTTTATGGAAGTAAAAGAGTAAAAATACGACTAAATACACACTGGTTTTCTATTTTACACTTTTTATAAAATTTCAAACGCCAACTAAATTGCTCGATTTTTTGCAAAGTGAAGTTGAAACTGTCAACAGTCATATGGCATAGTATTAAGATACAGAATATGACTCTAGGCACTTGAAAACTTTCCCTACAATACAATAGAACATAAAATAAATCCTATATGCAGTCTCAAATTTCGCATCAAATACAAAGGGCACTAGGAAAGTTTTGCAATATGACGCAACAATGAATCGTAGGAAGCTGCTTGTTGCTATATGTTGAGACATGTTCATACGTGCATTGTAGCCGCCGCGCCATGTCGATGGGCTCAGTTATTCATTAGCAGTGAGAGTGTAAAGTGCTTGCAATGGCATCGTGATCACGAAATGAGATAAGGGCAGTTTTGCGTTATAATTTCGTGCGTGGTTTAAATATA
Source organism: Dermolepida albohirtum (assembly GCA_031893035.1). NCBI lineage: Eukaryota > Metazoa > Arthropoda > Insecta > Coleoptera > Scarabaeidae > Dermolepida > Dermolepida albohirtum. The sequence continues at coordinate 236,526 of JAVIWB010001573.1, read as the reverse complement.
GACCAGTACTTCGAAGTACAACGTCGTACAACGATATTCAGGTGGTATAGAGAATTCCAAAGGGGAAATTTAACTGTGGAGGATGCTGAGAGGCCGGGACGGCCACGAACGTCGGTTACGGGGAAAACGTTACTACTGTGAGGAAAATGCTTGGCAACGACAGGCGAGTGATCTACCAACAGATAGAGGGTACTTCAGGCCTAAATGCACCAGCAATTCGTTCGATTCTGCATGATCATTCGCATGTGAAGAAACTTTGATTTCCCTGGGTGCCGCAGCGACTCACTGAAGAGCAGATGACACGACATGTGACTTGGTGCCGGGAGATGCTAAAAAAAGTTTAATAAGGGACAATCTCGGTATGTGAACAACATCATGACAGATGACGAGACTTGGCTGTACTATTACGATGTGCCGACCAAAGCTCAGAACAAAGTTTGGGCCCTTGATGATGAGGACACACCCGTAATTGTCAGAAAATTCCGGTCTGTAAAGAAGAAAACGATAGCTGTACTTTTCAAATCGAGTTTAATTGTGAAACACGTCGTTTTGGACACACAGAAGACAGTCATAGCTAAGTGGTATATTGAACAGTGCCTGCCTAAAGTCATTGGATCTATGAAGAACCTACGGCCAAAGTCGGGAATGGACCTGGTTTCTCCATCACGATAATGCTCCAGCTCACCGCGCCAAAGCCTGCACCGAATATTTGACGACGACAGGATTGAAACTTCTCGAGCACCCTCCCTACAGTCCAGATCTTGCTCCCTGCGACTTTGCACTGTTCCCGCATGTGAAAATGAAGCTAAAAGGGAGGCGGTTTTCCAGTGATGAGGACCTTCTGCGGGCTTGGGACAACGAGTGTGCTTTACTCTCTAGTGAAACTTGACAGAACTGGTTTAAAGATTGGTTTCGGAGGATGGATAGATATATTGAGTGTAGAGGAAATTACTTTGAAAAAATGAAATAAACAAAGCTGTATTGCAAAACTTTGCTAGTATCCTTTGTACATTTTTGTATTACTACCATATAAATATGAATTCCTTATAATAACAATTGTCTCCGATTGTCTCAATTGTCTCAAAAAATTGAATTCCTTGTCAGAAATATTGACAAAAGATTTATTTTGCATATTGATCATATTTTAGCGTAAAATATTATTTATTTTTCAACTATCCAACCTAATGTAGATTTATTTTCTTATAGCCACATTTTGAATATGAGTTGTTAGCGCATATGCATCAATGAATTAGTAATTTAAATTTCAAAAGTATTATAAATCACTATAAAAATGAAAAACGAACATGAAACCAAGTCGACCTTCCGTAAAATTTGTATTGAATATGATGAAAAACGGAAATCCAAAAGTTTTTTTTCTAAAATTAGTACAAAAATATTTAAATAAAGCTGTTAATCCTTAGTTAATTGGAAATATTTTGTAAAAGCACATTTTACATAAGAGAGTAGTTTAAGAAAACCTTAGTTCGATAAAATTAACAAGTGAAACCTTTGACATATACTCACAAAATCGAGATAAAGATTCAATATAAAAAGTTTTCGAGAAAAGGTTTATTTTTCGAATGGAAGGTAATTCAACATTTGTAGTTCACATTAGAAAGGCCTAACCAAACATTAAACAAAAATTTGATAGAAATTACGAAAAATAAAGGTTGCCTGCTGGTTTTAGTGTGTATGCCAGTCATAGGTGTGTGTGTGTGTGTGTGTGTGTGTGTGTGTGTGTGTGTGTGTGTGTGTGTGCGCGTGTGTGTGTGTGTGTGTGTGTGTGTGTGTGTGTGTGTGTGTGTGTGTGTGTGTGTGTGTGTGTGTGTGTGTGTGTGTGTGTGTGTGTGTGTGTGTGTGTGTGTGTGTGTGTGTGTGTGTGTGTGTGTGTGTGTGTGTGTGTGTGTGTGTGTGTGTGTGTGTGTGTGTGTGTGTGTGTACGTGCGTGTACATACGTGTTTGTGTGCTCGCGAACATGTGTGTATATCTGTAGAAATGATTTATTTGGGGCATTAATTAATTTATGGAAATCCGTATTAAGTAAACTAGTCACTCATTTCACAATTACATTTATTTTATCCAAAAACAAAAAACAAGCTAACACATGATCTCAACGGGTGTGATGATATGTGCAACTAATATTGTATAAACGGAATAACATTTTTTTCTAATGAACTACACCGTTTGAATTACATTTTAAAAATATCAAACTTTTATCTTAGAAATTTTGACAGAACTTTTCAGTGAAATAAAACAAGAAAAAGGTTCAAATTATTTTTTTAACTTTTAAAATCAAACATTACAAATTACTGATGGGAGATACACGTTTCACACTCGGTACTTACGAGTATCGGTAAACGGGTTAGTCCACATAGATAAATTTGGATAAATTTGGAAAGGAAACATCCAGATCTGATTTTCAAATTTTTAAATTAATTTTAATAAGTGACTTAATAACAAAATCGTATATACGTTTATTGTTACTATACATTAGTGTGATAATACTTGTAAGTAGTTGCACTCCTAACATTATTGACAAAACTAAGTGTGTAATAATAAAATTATTACACAATTTAGTAGATTCTTAAGACAAGTATTAATAATTTTAAGTATTATTGATTAAATCCATACAAATTTATAAAAAGAAACACGGTAATCAATAAATCCCAAATAATTAACAAAATAACGTACTCTGATAACAACTCTATTTATAAACAAATATTGTGGCACGTACATTCTCACGGCCTTCGCAAAATAAAGAATTTCGAATAAGCAAACAGAGTTATTTAACTGCTTATTCAACAATGTTACCTAAAAAGTACAATTATGAGAAATTTTTAGTGACACTTTATATTATAAATATATTCTTGAAATGTATTAAGACTTTTAAATATAGAAAAATTGTTATATACAGTGACCTTCAGTTAATAAAATTTTGCTCTTTGTTCTTAGATTATTCTCCACATATATTCAATTTGTTCTGTAATAACAAGAAGCGATAAAAATACTACAATGCCTAGACTACTGCGAATTATAGACTTCCATACTTACCATGACCAAATTACTTTCATCTCGTCAAAATGTATGGGGGAACTTCACTATTATATATTAAAAATCACCACAACTTATTCAACAATATCAAATGGATACGTTTTTCAGCACTAATTAACATTTATATTTTACTTTGTAAACATAACAAACCACAAAAACTATTCACTATTATCGCACTTGATATTTGCTGCTACATTTGTTTTAGGTCCAATTATGGGAATTGTTAAAAATATATAATTTACTGTTCTTCCACTTTCCATAACAATATTTTCATCTCGCCTCTTGTATATATTATATATATATATAGTGTTTTTAATATCTAATTATTCAAAATGTAATTAATTCAAAACAAAAAGATAACATTATGGAATACTTGTGTATGTATATAGACTTTTAAGGGGATCATATGATTTGGAAAAATAAACAACGATCACATATAAGTTTATGAAACGGTTTAATTCAAATAATATTACTTTGTTTGATCATAAAACATTCTCATTCAACTTTCGTTCATCATAATACAATGTACAATATTTACATTCACAGAATAAATAATATACGATTTAAGAAATCACAGATACAGAAATTGGACTTAAAAGCTAATAAATTAAAACTACAATCAGATAAAAATAATCAGGAATGATTAATCAGTCGGTTTTTTTCTAATATATCTTTACGTTTAGCACTCCGTTGGTGCCGGTTGTAAAGTTCTTAATACAGGCAAGAAACCAAATCTTTGTTGTACAACTGGTCTACTTTTTGTGTGTCTTTTAACGTGTTTCGCTAGATGATCTGATCTCATGAACCTCCGTCCACAATGCTCGCAATGAAATTTTTTTTCACCAGTATGAGTTCTTTTATGCCTTGATAGTTCATCTGATCTGGAAAATCTTCTGCCGCACTGTTCCCATTGACAAACAAAAGGTCGTTCTCCTGTATGAGTCCTATTGTGAGCTTTTAAATGCGATGATTTAAAATAATTTTTACCGCAACCTTCATATGTGCACTCGTACACCCGTCTTCTAACCGGCTGAGTGGGCTGTTGTGTTGGTGGAGTTAACAATACAAATTGAGCGGGTATAATTTTTCCATCGGGCGATAGAAAAACTGTTCGAGGTTGTTGTGTTTGTAAAATCTTTGGCGCTATAGTCGGTAAGGGATTCGTTTTCGGCGAAGGCGCAGGTATTTTACTCGCACTCGAATCTTTTTTATGACTGTTCAATTTAAATTTTATACTTTTAACCACGTTAATTTCAACTGGTTCATTTACCGGCGTACAAGAACCGTCTTTATTTGCTTTCATAATAACTGAAAAATTTCTAACAGGAACAGGTGTTGGCGGTGACGGAGGTGGTGCCGTTCTTGTTAAATTTAAAGCTTGTGGAGATTTTTCCTGGTCTGATCTGTACTCCGGTGACAAATTAAGGATGTGCAGGTTTTCATCAGTATTTTCCAATTCTGGCGGAGGAGTTATTGGTTTCGGTATATTAAAACTTTCCATTGGTGGAAAAGCGTGAGGTAATTTGAAGTTATTTTCCGGTGGTGGAGTATTGGCCAAAAATCTGGATAAATCGACATCATATCTGCGTTTCTTGAAAGGGAAACAATCCTCTGGTTCTGAATCTGAATGTTGAGGTGTGGGCGGTAGCGGATAGGGTGATGGTCCTCGTTTACGCAGTATTAATGCTTTTATTTCTTCATGGTCAAAAGCCTATAAATAAAAAAAAATAATTAAAATAAAAATAATTTAAAATTAATAAAAAAATATATATATTAAAAAAATTTATTTCAACTTACATTTTGTAGTGGTGGTGTAGATGGTGGAGAAAGTAGATTATCTGTTTCTTTAAACATTCTTTATTAAATATATATATATATATATATGTGTGTATATATATTATATATATGTATATATATACAGCTGCTAAACACGACTATTAACAGTTGAATTTGAACGTAAAATGAAAACGGCTCATCGTCGAACGCCGAATGTTATTGCTACAGCATGGGGTGTGTTGACGGTACTCGAGCGTACGCGCCAATAGCATTTGGGGGCTCGTCTCTCTAAACCAACAGCGCTCAGGCAATCAGCCGGTGACCGCGTGATACAGAGCGTGTTGTTCACGTGCACAGGGAATGATTTTGGCGTCCTCGTCCGTGATACTGACGTCACACTAGCGTGGATTTGAGCGCTACGTCACCGTCACTGCTAGTCATACGGCGTGAGAGAAAAATAATCGATTCTTCGTAGGTGTGTTTTCGTGTTTTGTTCCGTTGCCGTGACCTGTTACTCACTTTTCTTTGTTTCGCACACTTTGCACTGAAGTACATTTTTATTATCTCCGTTTCTCATCCGTATTTTCTTGTCGTTGTACTAGCAATTTTTGTACTTACCTATCCTAAGATTCAAATGGGCGTCATTGTTAATAATAAACGAATAACCTTGCCATATATTTACGGTATAATAGTAATTAATTGTTATATATACATACATACATATTATGAAAATAAATTTCGCAAATAGGGCTGTATGTAATTAATGTTGATGAAACATTGCAAGGAAATGAGCACGCCACACATACATACATATTCACATAATCTATTTTAGTAATGAAATCATTTAAATACGTTATTTTTGGACTTTTTTGCGCTTGTATTTTATATGTTTCGTTCATATTGTCGATTTAATACCTTGGAATGTACAACATATGTATATGATATGCATACAATTAAGAATTAGGACACGAATTTCATACATTTTCATATTTTATAACATTAATATTGTTTTAGTTCCTATCTGAACAAAGTGAACTTAAGAAACCAATGATTAAGTAGTATATTTTGCGATGTTAGTGGATCGATAATAGCTGCAGACATGTACGTGTTCATATATGTAACTTTTTAAAACTTACACAATTAAAAAAGAAACGAAAAAAACTTTTTGTAGTTCTTAATAATGCGTAGATCTATATTTAAACGCAGACCATGTAGGAGAGAATATACAGTTATGTTAAATAAATGGTTTACGTATTTCCTATTCATGAAACACAAAACCCATGTTATAATACGTATAAAACTTTTTGGTAAAAAATTATGTTATTTTTGAACGTATCGTGCTTGTAACTTATTACATTTAGTTCACCGTTATTCAAGTTTCTTCATTTCTTCAAAAAATAGGCCTTATGAAACTGTTCGAAATATGCGTTAGTTTCAGTGATTGATTACCTCCTCTTTCGAACAAATTGCTTCATTTCGGGTATATACTTCGCGTTTTATTCGACGGCCACCTAGCACCATATCATTTACTTTTTAAATTTCTGGAATACACGTGTCTTTTGGGTATCCACTGCTTTATTGATCAAATATACTGATCAAGACACGTTTAAATCCAAATGTCTATCGTTGCAATCGATGGAGATTGGTTCCCGTAAACAAACTTCAGTTCAGAATTAAATTTATTATTTATTTTGTTCTTTAAAAATAAAAACTTAAATACTGACATGTACTCAATTTTATGTTACATTATCTCTATAAAAATGAATTATTGAGAAGTAGGGCAACTAAGTAACTTAGCAACTATAATTATTTCAATAAGAACAGTATAAAAATACCTCTGCTCATCTATAAAAATATATATGTTAAACATAAAAAAAAGATAAAACGAACAAAGAACTAATTATATACTAATTTGTTTATTCTTGATTGTCTAGCGAGTAAAATTTGAAAAATGATGAATAATTTCTCTATTCGTTATATACTGAATAAACAAATTTGTAAAATTCAAACGACTGGTAAGACATATTACCAAGTACTACAGAGCTTTTTGGGTAATACTTTAACATAGTAATCTTACAAAAGTATTTGGCACTTACCCATTATACAGATGAAAATGTATAATCAATTAGTTTTCCATTTCAACTTCTTACCTAACTAAATTTGAATACGTTACAATTAAACTTGCAACGATAGTATTAATATTAGTGTTAATTAATTTTAATTCAGAAAATTAACCCTTTGCACTCCAGCCTAGTAACTCATGGAGGATACCAATAACTCCAGCACTATATTAGTTACAAGTACATACCTGTGATGTAAAGAAAAATGGAGTCGTTGCAATAAAACAAAACATTTATTTCTTAGCTAAGTGTTAAGTCAGTAAAAAACCGTGTCGTCGTAGCCGCGACAGTGGATTTATTGTTAGCATTTTAATGTCGCAAATACGGCGACAACGGAGTGCAAAGGGTTAATATAAAAATACTGCTTTATTTAAGCACATCAAAATAAAAGAAAAAATATAATTTCTATTTAACATTTTTTCACAAATTTTTAATTTTTTTCATTTCCAAGGTATTTAAATCTATGTTTTAAGGTACGTAGAATAAATCGTATATATTTGGATTCATTACCAATGGAATATATATATATATATATATATATATATATATATATATATATATGTATTAAGTCGTTCATAAAGTCTGTGTATTCTCTGGTATTTATTTTGATAAAGAGTATTACCTTGAAATTGCTCATTTAACAGTCTTCAATTATGGCTTGCGAGGTGGGTGTTTGGATACCGTACAATATAAGTGAAAAGAATTGGGTAGGTTTGCTCCTGATTGCTATGTTGTTTCGAACGTGAATTATTTGTAGATAGCATTACACGACACATAAAAGATGTATTATTTATGATAATGAGGTTCAAAAAAACATTGATTACCCATGGCGAAACATCTTCGACTTTTGCTGAAGGTGACTAACACCAAAACAAAACGATGCGTGATTGTATAGGTATTGCTTATTTTGAACGTCCCGATGCCGATCAAATGGTAAATACTAATAAGTATTACGATTATCCTGGCAAATTGAAGGAAGTCTTACGAGAAAAGAGATCAACATTGAAAAGAAAAGGACTTTGCGTCGATATAATGCAAGACCATACAGAGCTTTGAAGATTCTAGAAAAATTGCAAGATGCAACTGAGAAAACACTTCCGTATTCACTGGATAACTATTGGCTTAGAAATCTACAGAACATCTTAGTCGTAAAAATGTAAAATATTTCGTGAAGTTAAAACGTGTGTTAGAGACTATATCAATCATCGCCTAAAGAATTTTACAAAAATGATATGTTTAGGTTTCCTGACAAATGGAAAAAAGTTATAAATATAAATGGAAACTATATTATTGAATAAAATAGGTTTTTTTAACAAAAAATTTATTTCTTTTTTGTACTGACAAATATGCAAACTGTATGAACACTTAATAATAATCTCAAAAATCAAGTTAAAAAATCTTGGCTTCCAGCTTTCTTCCGCTTGGTATTTCTTTGGTTCTGATACAAACCGTTATTTGCTCGACATTTCAATGCTATCGCTAACATCTTCCTCTGGAGTGAGTGTTGATTGGACTTGAACCATTATTTATTCGTCGTTACAATGCTATCGCAGGCATCTTCTTCTGAAATTAATGTTGACAATCGTCTTCGTCGATGGAACAAAGGTGTTCTATTATTGATAAACGTTTTGATATATATATATATATATATATATATATATACATACATACCGAAATACAGCCATGACATAGTTTATCAAATTTATTTTGTATATTGCTATAGCCTAAAATCAAAGTAACCTTTTTTGTTCTAGGGTCAGCGGCTTTGAATAATGTGCAATTGATATACTAATATAATTTCCATATAAGAATGCATCATCAATACCTTATTGGAAGTTCCTATACATTTTTTTCACCAAGAACGACTAATTACGAATTCCTCTTTCATTAATGCAATATTAAAGTATTATTTTGTTGTTGTTTTATCTTTATTTTTGAAACAAATTATCTGCAATTTTTCTTACATCTGTAATTTCATGATGTATTTATGTATGGATAAATGTATCTACTTTATATTATTTATTTTTACGTACTTGTTATGACATATTATTTTTATTACTTTACAATTAAAAATTTGTTAAAAATAACTTCTTTAACGTAAGTTTAAATCTGGATACGTGTTTCAAGATCTAAGTTGTCATCTTCGGCAGTAGAAAAATTGCGCTTGAAGCACTAACACACACTTCACACATCTTTTACTTTTTGCATTCTTCTTAATTTAAGAAATTTGTATTTAGATTTAAAAACTACAATATTGTAAAGAAATTATTTTTAATTCACTATTATTGACATTTTAGATTTGTACATTCATTATACACTTTTGTAGTTCTTCATTCACCTCAACTTCACATTTACTTAAGTTATCAAAAGTTATTATTTCTGACATACAGACATCACCAGTGTCTTTACCTATGGAATCGTCGTCATACATATGTATTTGTACGTATGAGACAATTATAGCATTATTAGAGAAACAAAATATAGAACTACCAAACGGCATCTGGTTTATGGCTGCTGTAAAAAAATAAGTGGATTTTCTGTATTACCCATTAATCTTACATCCGTACTTAAAAGCTTTTGTGATAGAGACACTGAAGTAAAATAATTACTACAAATGGCTTTCCTTTCTAAATTTTATAGTTGGCTTACTAGTCTTTTTACAATTTATGCAGATCTATTATCAACTTGATGTAGTTCGTCCACTTGACAACTAACAAAACGTCTAGGATCGAAACGTGAAACATTCTTGTACCAGTGCAAGCCCAAAACTTTATGCCTTACTCGCCAAGTTTTTTTGACATATGCACCTTGAAAATACATTTTCCGCGTAATGTAAAAAAACGTTTTTTCAATCAGATACTTCGTAAAACCGAGTTTTAGTTGACATTTCATGTAATATTTTTTACTTAATTGGACAACCTGGTAATTTAAATATTATTGTTTGGCCCACATTTAGTTGTACATCAATATTACTGTATTCTAAATAATCACTGCTTAGTCGAACAGGGTTTATTTCCATCTCAGTTATCGAATCAAATTTGGCCACAAAATAACTTCCTTTCTGTTATACCATTATACCATAAATGGAAAAGAATGTGCAATTATAAGTAAAATATAGACTTAGTCATTAGCTAAGTGCTAAAAAAAGATTTAAATAAAAAAAATCCACAAAATCTAAAATTGTTTTCGCTAATAAGGAGACTGTGAAAAGTTCTAATAATATACTTAAAAGGTGTTCCGGTATGAATTTGGAAAATTTTATATTGATTTATTGCCAAACATGTAACTCGTAAGGTTTTTATTTGACAGACGTCGTCCAGTGACCTATAGATTGTATAACGCGGCCTTTCACTCTCGAAGAACGCATAAAAATTGTCCAAATACAAAAATGCACGTTCCGTTACGAACAAGTAAAAAAAAGCCAAGAATTCTATTCGCCGTCAATCACACCTATCGGAAATGTCAAACTCATTCATGCAGAGAATTTTAATAATTTTTATATTAATAAGTAAAATTCTCGCATTTGAGGGCCTGACTAACCTCCATATATTGTATAGAAACTTATTAATTCTCTTCATTCCAAGATATACCTGGGCCTTATTTTTTTGAAAATGAAAATGGGGAAGTGGTAAACGATAATGGTGAACGCTAGCATCAGATGATGATCAACTTTTTATGGAAAATATGAATCTCAACAACATGTTCTTCCAGAAATATGGCGCTATTTGTCACACTGCATGAGAAACAGTAAATTTATTACACGAAAAATTTCCACACTGTGTCATTTCCCGAAATTGTGATATTTGTTTGCTTGGAATATCGTGCGATTTAACACCATTAGACTTTTTCCTTCGGGATTTGCTCAAGAAAAGAGTGTATTGCTCAGACAAAGGATGGCTTAAAAGTCCACATTAATAGAGACGAATATAAATATAGACAAAATTGGCCTGAATATGTGCAATAAAGTAATTGAAAATTTTAAAAAAGGAATTACCATATGCAAAAGGCGCTGAGGTGCACATTTATTAAATATTGTGCTTAACGCATAATGTTTAAAATGTTTACCTTGTATTGTCACCAATATATTAAAAACTTTATTCAAAAGTAAAATTCCCACCTTTTACATGCATGATCGGTATTCCCCATTTGACTACAAACTACAGACGAGAAGTCCCTTGGACACTATCAAATAAAGATAATTAGGAAAATATAGAAATTTCATTTTAAAAAAAAGTACTATAAATTTTGTATTGCTTACAAAATAATTAAACTTCTCACATATAGGATGGAATTTTCATAAGCATAACATGGTAACGATCGGATAAAATGTCTATAGTATGAAAAAGGATTTTCTGTGTAAATAAAGTATAAGCTAATTTAACTGTCAGGTACTCTATACTGCAAATATTAATTAGTGAATACTGTTCACGATTTTATTGTCGGTCAATGCCAGTGTTAATTGTTAACTAGCTATAGAATTATATGCTGCTGTTCATCTCAAAGCTAGCTTAAAGTAGCAGAGAGTTAATTTGCACTAGTAGTATTTATATATGTACATAATATATATAATTAATTATAGATTCGTACATCATGACGCAAATTTAAAAATTGATGCAATAGTTATATCTCCAAGTAGTGGGTGTTTTTTAAGCTGCATGAGAACTATCGGTATAGATAACTATGGTTTTACAGCTGATAATGTCAAACTGTGTTGACATTTCTGTTCAGAAAGGTTTGGCAAGTCATCATGAATCGTTTAACGCCAGAACAATGCTTCCAAATTGTGGAAATTTACTTTGAAGAAAATAAATCTGTTCGCGAAGTTCATAGTGAACTTCGTCCATTTTATGGTCAACATAATCGGCCTAGTGAGCAAGCAATTCGTGCAGTTATTGAACGTTTTGGCACTAATTTTACTCTTCTCGATTCAAAACCATCAACAAAACAAAGAAATGTGCGTACCGAGAATATTGCTGCTGTAGTGGAAAGTATTGAAGCAGACGTCGAAATGTGGATTCGTCGTCGTTCTCAACTTGTTGGCCTTTGTCCTTCGACTACGTGGAAAATTTTACGTAAGGATCTTGGCTTACGTGCCTATAAAATACAGCTTGTGCAAGAATTGATGTCAAACGACCATCGTTTGCGTCCCATTTTTGCTGATTGAACTCATTTGAAACTAGCCGAAGATGAGCATTTTTATCAAAGAATTGTGTTTAGTAATGAAGCTCATTTCTGGTTAAACTGCTACGTCAATAAGCAAATTTGCCTTATTTGAAGCGAAGACAATCCTCAAGCCGTTAACGAATCACCATTACATCCATTAAAATTGACTGTTTGGTGCGGTTTACACACTGGCGGCATCATCGGTCCTTATTTCTTTCGAAATGAGGAAGAAGCTGCCGTTACGGTGAATAGCGAGCGCTATCGAGCCATGCTCACTGAATTTTAGTTTCCAAAAATTAATCAGCTAAACATCGACGACATTTGGTTCCAACAAGACGGCGCAACTTGTCATACAGCGCGCTTAACAATCGATTTATCGCAAAATCAATTTGGTGGCAACTTTATTTCCAGACGTCGCCCTGTTCACTGGTCCCTTCGTTCGTGCGATTTAACGCCTCTGGATTACTTTTTACGGGGCTATGTTAAGTCATTGGTTTATGCTGACAAACCAGCAACTCCTGAAGCCGCCATTGACGCCATACGGCTAGATTTATTGGAAAAAGTAGTCAAAAATTGGACTGATCGAATGGACCAAGTAACTCCTAGCCGCGGCGGACATATGCCGGAAATCATATTTAAAAAATAAATGCCATGAAATTATCTACCAGATTAAAATAAACAAAAATTCATTCCAATAATATTTCTGTCTTGTATTATCATTTAAGTTCTCAAGCTCTTAAATAGCACCCGTTATAACGCCGTTATTGATTTGCTTCGGTAAAAGATTTTCTGATTCTATGAAAATCTTTTACCGCTACCATTGCTTATATTGTGGTCTTTGCCAGTTATTAAAGTAGCGAAAATACGACACTTATAATCATTATTTTCGAAAAAAAAACGCATTTTTTCACATATTTACCCTGATACTTTTTAATAAAATAATGAAGATATTATTAATTATTTAAATACATCTCCCCCCATTAATTGGTCCACTTTTTACACTAATATTTAAGCGATTAGCAAAGATTCATCCATCAAATTCGGTACTTAGCAAGAATAACCTCTTCGTGAGATGCCATCGAAATTTAGATAGTATCCTTCCGCTCCAAGTCCAATTATTCGCTCCCAAAGATGAATAAAGCTCTCGAGATAAGCAATTCGACAAACACTACCAAACATATCACAAACGCCGACCCTGCATGGTCAGTCTTATATGTTTCCGTCTTCTTTGTTAAATCACCTCTTGCTGAGAAACACAGTATTTTCTCGACGCCTTAACAGTAGAACAAGGGAAGAAATTTCCAGAATTTTCAAAAACATTGTTAAGATTAAGCCTCTTCGTTTAAAATAAAATAAGTTGTTAATTTGAGTAATTATTAATTAATCAATTTAGTTTCAAAACTTCTTTAGAATACGTCGGAATTTCCAAAGCATTTTGCTGACACCACCAAGCGGAGTTAATGCGTCCTTTCAACTACGCAACGCCAAGCGTTCCTCCCTTTCGAAACTATTTAAATTCGTGTATTTTTTTTGTTTTGACCGTTTTATTCTTTTATTTACTCTCTCGTCACTTTCCCAAGTTAATGACGCATCCTTTTGTTTAAATTCATGCAGAGCTGACACGAACGTACGATTGATATTGTTTTATTTAAATAACCACAAATTAGTGACGCTGCTACACCTGGCGTCGTTGTGGAAATTTCTCTATGAGTATATGGTACTTTGTACATGTTCCGCAATTACAAAAATATTCCCTAATTTACCGATCCGGAAACATTTTCTTTTATTTTCTTGCAAAGGCTAAATTATTGTATATTATTTAGTATGCGACTTTTTTATGTAGTTTTACATCCCTCATGCTCCTTATATTGCTGACTGGCCAGAAGTAATTTACTTTTTTTAGTAATTAATTGTTGTTTAATGTTTCACTAATCAATAATTTTTTTAATCCTGTTACAGTCAATATTTGTTGAACACTACATTATTTTATTTCATTTTTCTCTTTTCTGAATTTTGTTTTTTCTTCCTTTATTAAATTAAGTAATATATTGTTAAAATTCGGGTAATTTTTTTTTATTTTTAATTATATCTACAAAAACAAAACACCCAGTTACAAATACCTCTAGCCAAAGAAGAACAAATACTTTTTTTTTGCTCAGCTAATTATCACTAATCTAGTACTCCAGTGGCGTACTAATTAATACCAATACACATACATATTTAGCAATCATTGAACACCTGTGCAGTACCTGAAGTAATTTGGAGACAATAAGTAACTCTCATTGTACACATATTTTTTTGTCCATTTACGTGTTGAAATCACGCTCCAAGTCCGTAAAAATCAAATAAGTATTGTTGTACTGGTTGGACCGACTATTCTAGCCGTAGCAATCCAATTTATACGATTTATTATTCATATATATTTTTCATATTTTCATTTATTTTTGCAAAACCTCAAAACAACTCGGTAACAATATACAGTCAGTCGTATATATCATAAATGGTAAAAATCCTCAAATATATACGAGGGTAGTTTGACAAGTAGTGAGAATGGAAAAGAAAAACGAATTTTTTAAATACAAAATAATTTTTATTTTTCAATAAATTCTCCTAAAAGAGCAATACATTTATTCCAACAGTGCTCCAATGCCCTTATGCCATCTCTAAAATGCGATTCCGGAAGGCTTGCAAAATACTCATTTACGAAGATGATAAGCTCGTCGTTAGACGAACATTTCTTTCCACCTACTGCCGTTTTCAATTTTGGAAAAATGTGGAAGTCGGAAGGAGCTAGATCCGGTGAATAAGGCGCATGCGGTACTAATTGGAAATGTAACTCGTGGATTTTTGGACATCGCAACTGCGCTGGTATGTGAGGGAGCGTTATCTTGGTGAAACAGAATCTTTATCTTTGCCATTCCTGGCCTTTTAGCACGAATCTCAACATTTAATTTTTGTAGAAGTTCTACATAATATTGTCCGTTTATTGTCGCACCTTTCTGAAGATAATCAATGAGCAAAATGCCCTTTGAATCCCAAAAAATTGATGTCATCACCTTGTTTGCCGATAAAGTCGTTTCGCTTTCTTTGGAGGTGCAGAACCACGTTTTAACCATTGCTTCGACTGTTGTTTAGTTTCGGGTGTACTGTAGTGTATTCAAGTTTCATCGCAAGTAACAAATCGCCTACAAAAATCAACCGAATTCCGCTTATAAAGGTCCAAACACTCATTGGAAATGCGCAAACGAGTGAACTTTTGATCAGTCGTAAGCAATCGCGGCATCCATCTTGCCGAAAGCTTGGAAAGGTTCCATTCTGTCGTTAAAATGTGGTGTACGAGTTCTGTTGAAATGTTTACCATGTCTGCTATCTCTCTCACTTTGAATCGTCGATCTTGCGTAATAATATTATGGATTTTTATAATCATTTGCTTAGAAGTCACGATTTCGGGTGCTCCAGAGCCCGCTTCATCAACACAGCTTGTTCTACCACGTTTAAATTCATTTACCCATCTACTTATTGTGGCGGATGATGTTTCCCGTAATTCATCTTTTATTTCGGTAACTTTCATACCCTTAATTACGAAGTATTTAATCACCGCACGATACTCTCCTTTTTCCATTTTAACAAAACGACGTGTTGCTTCTTTTTCAATCAGCTGTCAAAAATAAACTAATCAACCGATTTATCTAAATATCGGAATGTAAACATATAAATAGGCAACCTAAATTACAGTGCATTTGTTTTACCAATCAGAGCGCCACCTATGTGTCATTCTCACTACTTGTCAAACTATCCTCGTACATACGACTGTGATAGACCTTTTTATTTCTATTTACTAATGTTAAAAACCCTAATACAGTATATAAGTTAGATTTAAAACTACAAAAAAATATTGTATTCTGACATCAAATGTCACAAAAGTCTTCAAACATATGACAAAAATAATTTCTAAATTTAAATATAAAATGTTTAATATTTTACTAGACCTCTATCAGCTTTTCATAGAGCTTCCGGTTTTTTAGGCATAGGTTTTCTGTAAATTGGTAAATATTTTGCCATTCTTACAACAATGCCTTCTTCAGTGATTCATTTGATTTGGTCATTCATTTAAATCTGTTAACCGAAGTAATAAGCGAATATATTGTAAAATAAAAATACACTTTAACGGTATCAGATGTATTGATTCTGCTGGAAGGTCCAGTTATCTTCTAACAATATTTTTTTACACTCTATGCAAATATTGTTTCAGGATATCTAAGTTTATTCGTCGATTCATAATCTGTTCAATAAATAGTAAACTGCCCATCATAGATTCTCACATTATCATTGATTTGTTTTAAAGGTTTTTTACGTGGTACTCTTCCGTACATCTGCCTTTTCATAAAATTTTTTTCCAGTAGCAAATTCCACTTATACGGCTATTGTCGTATCACATATCCATGGATTTAAACTCACTGCGTTTATGATAGTTCCCTGATTGCGCTCATTTAGAAACTTTGGACGCATTCATCTAAGTCTGTAAAAGTATTTCTTTTCTTTGTGTAGTTTTGTTATTAACTCACATATATCATAAAACATGTGTTTATGTTTGCGATTCATCTTTGTAAATAAACAGATCCTTATTTCTCACAAATATATCGAATTCGTTTCAAATTTAATACAACGGAGAAATACTTCATAGAATAAAGTGTACTGAACCTTTTATAATATGCTATATTAGAATATTTCCAAATTTTCCTATAGTTTTAAATAATAATAATTTACACATTTTTAGAATTTTTTAACGTTGTTAAATGGAAAAATGTGCTTTATCATAATCGGATGTTCGTATTTGATGATTTTAAACGTTCATGAGGTATACGAAACCTTTCTTGGTTCGCTGTAAATATACTTATATGCATATATGTATATGTACATACATATGTACATAGTAGATATTAATAGCACGTGACTGTTTTTGATGAGAGTGTAATGAAAAATAAAATGTACATTTAATACGCGATTTGTATTGATAGTATTGACAAATATTAGTAACTAAATTGTCTTATTAAATACATACTACCTTTTTTAAATAAAAAATAAAACCGATAAATTTATTTATAGTCTATATAATGGAGAAACAACAGTTCAGAAAAATTATAGATAAAAATTATTCATTGTTACTAACGGTAAATTTTGTGCCGTTTCCTTTTATGTTTTTAAAAATGCGATTCCCCACTATAATGGCTGAAAATTTACCTTATATATACATACGCTTTTTAAATATTACAGTGTTATTGTATTAGTATGCACCAACATATTTAATGTCACGTACTATTGTATTTATTTTACAGAAAGCTTATCGCTAATGAAATAAAATAAATAATATAATAAGTTAACACAAGCGCAAAAAAACTGATAATGCGTGTATGGAAAGTTTGGATCAAAATATGTGAATTTTATAATTTAGATTTCAATAATAGTCTCTTGTAAATTATGTATATATACTTAATAAAAACTATTATAGTGTTTTAACAATTTCATTAAAAAGAAAATTGTACCCGAAATAATGAAAATATACAGTGCATTGACTTAAAAATATGGATGCAATAAAATATGAATTTTAGTCTGCCTAACTAGAAAGGAATGGGACGGGCTAACAGTAAGATATAGACAGGTATATGTAAGTTATCATAGATGTAGTGTATAATATCGTGAATAGTTTCTCTAAGGGTAGTGAAATGTCACCTAGACACCCGAAAAGAACCATTAAAAAAAGTTTGAGAGCGAACGTAATGGGTGCGTCATCACTTACTAAAGTATGGTTCATAAAGAAGGCTACCATGAGAGAGTAGTAGTTAAGAAACCACTAGAGTAAATAATATAAATTAAGACGGCAACAGATTTGACGAAGACAAGAAAATAAATATCTAGCGGCGTATGCGCAACTAACCCTGAAACTTGCAGGGCAACGAGTAATGATAAGCTATTGGTACTGGTTTGGTGGTAAAAATCATCTCTTCCGCCATCGTTAATTATCGATAATTATTATATCAACTTATTTGAAACACCCAATATCCTACACGTTGAGAAAGTCGTAGTCCACTGGAAAGAGCAAAATTTTCTTTCATATATACTAATTTTTTACTATAATAATAACTCGAGTACGTAGTTATCAGTAAAACTATAGGGAACAGTTTTGGGAAAATCTATTTATGTAAGTACAACTAAGAAAACAACCAAAAAGATGTCCATACTACGAGGGTAGTTTGACAAGTAGTGAGAATGGAAAAGAAAAACGAATTTTTTAAATACAAAATAATTTCTATTTTTCAATATATTCTCCTACAAGAGCAATACATTTATTCCAACGGTGCTCCAATGCCCTTATGCCATCTCTAAAATGCGATTCCGGAAGGCTTGCAAAATACTCATTTACGAAGATGATAAGCTCGTTGTTAGACGAAAATTTCTTTCCACCTACTGCCGTTTTCAATTTTGGAAAAAGGCTGAAGTCGGAAGGGGCTAGATCCGGCGAATAAGGCGCATGCGGTACTAATTGGAAATGCAACTCGTGGATTTTGGACATCGCAACTGTGCTGGTATGCAAGGGAGCATTGTCTTGGTGAAACAGAATCTTTTTCTTTGCCATTCCTGGCCGTTTAGCACGGATCTGAACATTTAATTTTTGTAGAAGTTCTGCATAATATTGTCCGTTTATTGTGGCACCTTTCTGAAGGTGATCAATGAGCAAAATGCCCTTTGAATCCCAAAAATTGATGCCATCACCTTGTTTGCTTATAAAGTGGTTTAATATTATGGATTTAGGTCCAAACACTCATTGGAAATCCGCAAACGAGTGAACTTTTGATCAGTCGTAAGCAATCGCGGCATCCATCTTGCCGAAAGCTTGGAAAGGTCCCATTCTGTCGTTAAAATGTGGTGTACGAGTTCTGTTGAAATGTTTACCATTCTACTATCTCTCTCACTTTGAATCGTCGATCTTGCGTAATAATATTATGGATTTTTATAATCATTTCCTTAGAAGTCACGATTTCGGGTGCTCCAGAACGCGCTTCATCAACACAGCTTGTTCTACCACGTTTAAATTCATTTACCCATCTACTTATTGTGGCGGATGATGGAGCAGATTCACCTAATGTTTCCCGTAACTGATCTTTTATTTCGGTAGCTTTCATACCCTTAATTACGAAGTATTTAATCACCGCACGATACTCTGCTTTTTCTATTTTAACAAAACGACGTGTTGCTTCTTTTTCAATCAGCTGTCAAAAATAAACTCATCAACCGATTTATCTAAATATCGGAATGTAAACATATAAATAGCCAACCTAAATTACAGTGCATTTGTTTTACCAATTAGAGCGCCACCTATGTGTCATTCTCACTACTTGTTAAACTATCCTCGTATTTATTATCGCATATTTTCTCTGTTAATTTTGAAATAGTCGGTCTTAATTATTAATAACTATAATTCTCTTGGTTTTTTTTTTCAACAAAAGTACTTCTTGTTCCAAAGCGCTTTCTTCGAATTCTTTCTCGCCAATATCTGAAATATTAATAATAATATGTAATAACGATGATGAGGATTATTGTTATTATACAGTTCAGGATTAGATCATTTTTTTCTTTATGCTAATAGTGTTTCGTACAATTTTCCAATCTTTCCCCTATTGTATAACAATCTTGCTATTATCGACTGGTCTTATTTGGAATAAATAAGTGATGTTGATTTAAATTTAGTACGAACTCGCTTTGAGTTCATTCTAGATTTTCGCTTTGGTTCACATATGAGTTTAAACATAGTATTATGTTAAAAGAATGTTTTAGACGAAAATGGTCAAAATATTGTAATTTTATCATCTCGAGGAATTTAAAAGACTTCAAGCACATTAAACTATAAAAACGCTTATTAGAAAAGATATTTGAACTCACATCTGAGTATACTTCGTGATGATTTAACTAACAATAACGTTCTGTAAAGTACAGTTATAGTCCTTCGTGGACTATTTTCTAAATTATATTTCAAAGAAATAAATACCGATTTGGTTAAAGAAAGGAGTAATTTTTTGACGTCGTTGTTTATATTGAAGATCAAATACTAAGCCTTTTGATACATACTGTAGTAGCATATGTATAAAATCAATTTAGCACTTGAAAAATCTTAGTTCGGGGTGCATTATAACTATAAAAACTGATTTAAGAAGCTCTATACCACAATGTTTTTAAATCTGAATGCGTACTTCAATAATTAAATTGAAATCATCAGCAATAAAAAAAACTATAGCATCTGGATACCAGCGCATACTTTACAGAAGTAAAGTACATACATCTACATATTTTTCACGTTTTCATTTCGGTTGTGGTTGTCAACAATTGTACCCTAAATTTTCAAGAAATAAATCTGGTCTAGTACAACTTCTATATTCTCACTTATGTTATAAAATCTACAACGTATTCTAAATTAATCACAGTTCATGCGAATTTACCGCTCTTTCGCAGATATCCAAAATTTTAACTTTGATCAGTTGTTATTTATCCTTTTTATTAACGATTTATTGTTCACTGTTTCATGATCAATTTTAGCTTATGTAAACGATATTATTTTGTTATAAATTTAGTTAAGGATGCTGTAAATCTATAAAATAATATTTATAAGCTTATTGGTTGGTGCATCAATAATGGATTAAAACTTGACCATGAAAAATGTTATATTCTAAATTATAACACATATACGAAAATCTGAATATATTTTTCGCCAACTTTCAAATTATTTATGTAATTTTTGTTGACGATCATGTATGTAACTGGCTTTTGTAAATGGAGTTCAATAAACGTAAATTTATTTTATTTAACGTATAAGTTGATATTTCAGCAAATTTAAGACCACTGCTATTTTGGTGCACATGACTATATATGAAATATCCGTTAATTGGCTTAAGTAGTATATAATATACAATATGTAATATAAATGAGGAAAGCTAGAAAAATTTTCTACCTAACGATTAAATAAAAGGTTTACGATTTGTTAACATTTTTTTTAAAGAAATCTCCGTTAACTTCAATGGTTGCACCACCTCTACTGCAACAACTTTATTCCATTTGAAAAAAGATATTTCTGTTTATTTTAAAAATGGGCATCAATTTGCTCCTTCAATTGATCGATTGATTTATTCACATTCCATACAAGTACCATATATATTGGTGACACAAATTGTAAAATATAATCAATGTATAATTGATGTACAAAAAGGTACAGAAACATAAGTATACGGGTAAATCTTTGTAAAGTCGACGATCATAATGCGCATGTGCTTCGCACTCTAATTCTCGTTACACTGTTACCCTTCAGTTCATTCCTATTCCACATTTTGCATTTGAAGTAGATATCGTCATTGTAAATTGCTGCATAAAAGATTTTCGAGATGCTTTAGTGTCATATTATGAAAATGAGTAAATTACAATACATTACATGATTACATATGGCCAACCTTTGACATGTGGGCCAAACTTTAATGTGCAAATACGTTCGCGGGCCGCGTTTAAAAGTAGTGTATTTTAAAGTAGTGTTAATTATTTTTTGCGATAGATATCAGACATGAAATAATACATTGAATGTCTCGCGGGCCGGTGGTTGCCCACATATGACATAAAGCATAATGAAATTATTAATAAACAGTTATTAAAGTTTAATGATGAACATATCAAGAAATAAATTTATTTAATGTCCTCCAATTCCATGAACATCCAACATTAATCCTTGTTAATGAAGAAAAAGATAAACTAAAGTAATTTTAATAAAGAAAGAACGTAATTTTTTCGAAGATATAGTAAAGGACTCGAATTTGTAATTTCTAAGAGCAAAAGTTCTCTCTGCTCCTTATTAGAATTTAGAGGAACCGCTATTTATGTTTGAAATTTATTTAGTTTATTGTGATAGATTTTTCGTGTTCATATGAATGAGTTGAAGGCAACAGTATAACGAGAACTAGCGGGAGAAACATGTGCATTATAATCGTTGAATTTGCTTATATTTACACGGTGTACATACAAAACAATTTATAATTTAAATAAAATACTAAGAACGTTTAAAAAATACGGATACGTAAGTAATTTAATCAATTTAATTCGATTTAATTTAATATAATTTTGATTGGTTTTCGTCTGAGAAACGACGTCCTCTAACGCGTTTCTTCAAATTTCTAAATAAAAAGAAGTCAGATGGTGCCAAATCTGGACTATATGGTAAGGATATATGAGGATATATGAGCTTGAGATTTCTATAAAATTAACTAGAACTGCATTGGAATGGGAATAAATAAAGTCTAAAATCAGTTAATGTATTATTCAAGTTCTTGACCAATTAATATAAACTTGGCAAAGTAAGCTTTTTCGAGCAGAAATCTATATACATGTTTATAATTCAAGTTTACCTTGAGAAAAAATAATTTAATAATTTATTTGATTATAATTTACCTTAAAATACAATATACAGGGTGGATCATACACTCCTGCCTTCCAATTTGAAGAGCTTTGATTTTAGTCAACTGCAAATTAACTTCTTCACTTCTTATCTTAGCAATAAACTTCAGTTAGTACTTTGCAACTGTTATCTTTCTATACCCACACCATACTCTGGAGTTCCACAGGGCTGAGGCTCATTTCTTTTTATTATTTTTATTAACGATATTGCTGACATAATACAAATACAATAAACTCTTATTTGCGGAAGATCTGAAAATACACCACCATACCGCTGATATAAGTAATTCTCGTTGAATGCAAACATACCTAAGATATCAACTTAATGTGCAAAAAATGACCTGCCTTTAAAATAATTACTTTCATCGAATATTGGATTCTATTTATTACATCTATTTGCTTGAACAAGTCTGTCTAAGTTGAAATTGTTAAAGGTTTGATTGTTATATTTAACATAAGACACTTTTACCGCCACATTTATAATATATATATATATATATATATATATATATATATATAATTATACATATATATTAAACATATACCACGATAATTGTATCTAAATTGGAATAGTAGTAGTAGATCTAGTACTCTTTCTATTTAACTTAAAAACGTCAAGTGGAGTTAATCCAAGGAATATGTGTTAAGTTTTTATGGATTGCATTAAGTGGTGCTTATTCTCCTAGAGGGTCACTTTAAAGCATGAGTAATCTTTTTATTTCTTTTCCTGTTCAAAAAGGTTGAAACTAGAAGAAATATTTATAGTTGTTTTGACTGGCACTGCATTTTATTGTCAATGATATAGAATATCCACTTATTGAGAGTAGCTTCGCTTTGCTGTATCAAGTTCTAGTATAATAATATGACAATGTGCGACGAAAATTAAAAATTCGAGTTCGTTTCAAACTCTGAAAAACGTTTTATTGTCGCTTTGATGTACGTCCAATTTTAACCTCAAGAAAAAATAAAATTGCGCTCACAAATTAATATATTAATTTATTATTAAATTAATTACTTCTACATACACCGTACACCAATTGCAATATTTTATTTATTTAATCCTAAAAAACTGTTTTGTGTTCAAGAAAAAATTTCTATTTTTAGGTATGCACACAATA
Source organism: Dermolepida albohirtum (assembly GCA_031893035.1). Classification (NCBI taxonomy): domain Eukaryota; kingdom Metazoa; phylum Arthropoda; class Insecta; order Coleoptera; family Scarabaeidae; genus Dermolepida; species Dermolepida albohirtum. The sequence goes on along the minus strand of JAVIWB010001573.1, from coordinate 212,813 downwards.
TATATGTACACACTAGCGTGTTACTACGTTCTTGAAATAAAAATTACCTTTACCTTGGAAGTTATGGTTAGGTCGACCAATAGGCTTCCAAATTTCATGTTAGTCAGCCTCGCACACCCACTGACCTCATAAAAACGACAACGTACTAAATGGATGTGATGTAATACAAGAAGTTTGGTTTATAATACTTATAATTTACAGAGGTGTAGGTAGACATATGGTATGATATAATTACAAGGTTTTTTATCTATTTAAAACGTTATAGTAAAAACTTCAAAACAAAATTTTTACTCTTGATTTATAGGAAATTATACATATGAATAGAATTTAAATCCTTTCTATGTAGTAAGATTAATATTTTTAAATATTTTATAAATTCCCTAATTATAGTATGATATTCTAAATATGATTAAATTCGTTAAAAATGAAAATTAATTTTCATAGGAAAATTCAATTTAGGTACACTACCGTTCATAAGTATTTGGGCACCCATAAATTTAGAAGAAATGATTAAAAGCACTAGTGAAAAAATGAAAATATATTTATTACATGTACATACATAACTAATTACAGTATCTGGCAGTAGAATTACATATTATATTTAAATTTTCGATTCATCTATGTGACCTCCTTTGTTTTTTATAATGGCAGCACATAATCGCGGCATTCTTGCAATTAGTTTTGCTAATGTATCCGGTGTTATGCGGACCCAAGCTTCCTGCAGTTTCCTCCACAAATCAGCCTCCGATGTTGGTACTGCTTTCCGGACCTCCCGATCAAGTTCCTCCCACAATAACTCTATTGGATTTAGATCGGGGCTTTGGGGAGGCCATTTCATAACTTCGATGGATCCTTCCGCTTCCAAGAGTTGCAAATAGTCTTTGCATATTTTGGATGTGTGTTTTGGGTCATTATCCTGCTGGAATACAAAATCAAAATTCCTACCCAAAAGTCTTAATCCTGAAGCAATAGCGTTGGTCTCCAAAATGTTTCGATACTGCTCTTTCCTTAGTATTCCCTCAATTTTCACAATATCACCCACGACCGTACCACCAAAACAACCCCAGATCATCACGGAACCACCGCCATGTTTAACCGTAGGCACAATACATTGCTCTGCCGCACGCTCACCTGTAGATCTCCGAACGAAAACACGTCTTCTGGACCCGAAAATTTCGAACTTTGACTCATCGGTCCACAAGACTTTACTCCACTGTTCAACTGTCCAATGTTGGTGTTCACGAGCCCAGTTTAAGCGTTTCCGCTTATTCTGTTTGCGCAATAACGGTTTTTTCATTGCAATTCGTCCGTACAAACCTGCTTTGTACAAGCGACGTTTGACCGTTGTTACGCTTATTGACTTTGGACGGTCTGCATTGATTTCTGCAGCGATTTCTGGGGCTGTTTTCCGTCGATTTCTTTTGCTTGTGATCACTATTGCACGATCCTCAGCAGAAGTTGTCGCTCTGGGTCTCCCACTCCGTGATTTATTGAGAACACTGCCACTTTCTCGGTATTTTTTGACGACATAGTCTACGGAAGTATTATTTAATTTTAATTGTTTCGCAATTTGCCGGTTGCTTTTGCCATCTTGATGGTGCGCAATTATAAGAGAACGCGTTTCAATGTCCATCTCTTTTCTTTTTGGCATATTTAACGATCTTAACAACACTACTAGCACAGGAATATCTCACAACGAATACAGAAACGTAACTGAGGGCAATTTCAAAAATCTAACATGAAACTCGCCCGAGGTCATTAAAACATCATTACTAAACTTATCCTTCAGTATCCTTCCCAGAAAGACAATTACAAGAACTTGGAGAAACTTTTATTGCGCTAATCCCCAGGTAGTCCCAATAACAAATTTTGGTTTATTGCAGGTAATAAAGTAATACATAATGTTACTTATGCAGTGTTTCTGTAGATTTAATACTTTCCTTATACCTATCCAATATTACAAGAATGAATTTCCTAGAAGCTATGCTGTTCAAATAATTTTATAAAATATGGGTGCCCAAATACTTATGAACGATAGTGTATATCAAGTATATTATTTTTATTCAGGCTTTGAAACGAAAGTTTACGTGTTTTAATAAAACTCAAACAATATAAATCGTGCAACAAAAGTGCGAATTACATCATTAAATATTCGAGGTTGCTGGAAAGTACAAATTTTAAATACATTTTGAAGGAATTGACAAGAGAAAATTACTTGGCTTTTTAGTTTTCAACGTTACGTTTTTTTTCTCCAAAATATTCCTTGTGTGTTATTTTTGAAGCATTTTCCATGTGTTCGAAAATTTGTCATTTATTTCCCTCGAAAATGTATCGATCGTAGTAAAATGCCTTCCTAACAAAAAGTTTGATATTGGGAATAAAAAGGAAAACATTGAGTGCAAAATCGAGACCATATAGTGAATGACCTTTCAATTAAATGAAAACATTTAATCGAAATTGAAATCGCTAAGTGCATGAACAAAAATTCATGCACTTAGCGATAATATATGGGCGAGCGTTATCCTGACGAAAAGTTTCTTTCAGACTATTATAGTGAATCTTTTGAAGCAGTTTATATAAGCACGACATGTTATACTATTTAGCATTGACCATATTATAATTATCTAGAGTTTTAATTATCTAGTTGTCTAATGACTCTGAGGCAATTAGAAGCCATTTTCTTGCCACAACTTTTTGAAAACAACTTTTCTTGAGACAAGATCATTATGAAAAACTCTGCTACTCTTTTTAATGTAATGTGTACACCTAATCACCGTCTTACTTACTCCGTACTACACTACAGGAACTACTGTCCATAAAGGACCTTGATCTCCCCTTGCGATTTCTAAATCAGTTTTTTCGAATCGATTGTTATTCATACCCAAATCACCTGAAATATTCCAGGGTGGGAAACATGAAATCGTATAACTCTGATATAAACCGATTAGTAGTAAATATCGGGTGACCAAAAATTATCGACTATGACATACTATAGACTATGCTTTAGTATATTTCAGTTTTTTCAATTTGCCTCTGTAATTATTTGGTATTTTGCAATGCCAAATTTGTTCCATTTTACATAGACTTATCAAGCGATTTTTCATCATTTATTTTATCGTAAATGTTCAAACAAATCTTTCAAGGCTTTATATACCCCAATTTATTGCACATATGATTTTAGTAGAAATAATAGAAACGACTACAACTAAGTATAATATACATAACAATTCAAATTATTGATATTAGGTGAGAAAGTTATTATTATAGATTCCATTAGCGTTCCTCATCATATGTGTAATTAGTGCTTTATAAATCGATGCTCTCGAAACAACAAAAATGTTTGTGGTTCTTGTTCTATGTTATGCTACTGCAAAATTAATACGAGGAGGTAATAATGGAGCATCAACGTAGTTATGCACTAACTTAAACAAGAATCTACTGCTTGCTTCAGTTCTGCAGTAAACAAGGGAAGTAAAACCATGTGTATCCATTACCAGATTGTAATAGGTATCATGTTCAGGATAAATACCAACAATTTTGAAAAATAAATATTTTAAAAATCTCTTCTGAATCCTTTCCAATACAATTTGATAGAAATCGTATGAAAATTGTCAGCCCGAACAAGTAATTTTAACAAAACTATATAACTCAGAGACAATTAAGTACATTCGACTATTTATAAGTTAATAGTTTAAGTTTAAAAAAAAATATCACGTGCACCCAAAGATTTCGTTGCAGCTTATAGTAACCGATTTAATAATCATTTAAATGACAATGAAACTTCAAATTTAAACTTTTAAGATTAACCGACAGATAACACTTATAGCTTTAGTGAAATGAGTTGTATTCAGTTCAAAATTGATATGTGGGTAGCAATATTAGAATGATGATGATTGTATCCTATACTTTTTCATGCAATAAAAATCATGATAACAAATTAACTTTGAAACATTTACAATACAGTCACTCATGTTACTCAGACTTCTTTAGACTAAGGTTTGTGTCTTTTCAACAACCAGATTTAAAACCTCTAGATTATTATTTATTTGATCGAATAAAGAATACTATTCATAAAAATCACTTTAACGATTGGAAGCAAATCATTCAGCACGAAACTCTAACAGTTCAGAAGAAAAATTATTTCCAGTATTTATTATAAATTATGATAAATAGTTTACGTTCTTGAAATATCGTCGTATCATTAAATAATAATTTAAGATACCGTTGGAAGTGCATGTCAATTTTACCAACTTATTTGAAAATTAGACCAAAAATACATTAACAGTAATTTTGTTAGTCTGCATCCTTATATCTATTAGGTATTTGCAAGTTGTATATTTGTTAACCTGAAATTTCTGTCTTTGACGTGTACGCACTGCTATACTGAAAATCCTGTAATAAAATGCAATGTTCAGAAAACAGTATACAAATATTCTATTTATATTCAGAGTAATAAAAATTGATGACTATTTTCGATAGATTCCAAAGTTTAATAACAGCAAAATATTTTTATTGGATAAATTGTAGGAGTTTTATTTTCAAGCAATAATTTGGAACGACTTTTGAAACAAAAAAGACTGACATTTATGGAAAATGTAAAGAATTGTCTAGGAAACAAGTAAAAAACAACAGGAACTTCCTCACTTCTCAAAATTATCATCCAATAGAGAATTTTAGAAATTTGATAATCGAAAGGAAGAAAAAGATAATTACAAAAGTATTAAAATAAATGTCAAATCACCTAGTATTAACATGTAAATACAAAGATTGTTAAAATTTTTTATTTATTTTATTTACTGATTATTGCACATTACAATTATTTTGCCACACAGTGTTCATTTATTAAGTTTTTTGATTTTTAAGTTTATTAACTTCTAAAAATTCTAATAAATTTAGGTTATGTCCTTCGCTGTCATTATGCATTATTTTATATTCATAATTTGACATACGATTATTATTAATTATATGATTAACGAAAGAATCTGTTTATTTCAATTTATGTATGAATTATTATTTTCTAATATACGTTTACCAAAAGATCTTCCTCTTTGTCCAAGTCCAACACAAACACTAGACATGTACTACATAGTAACTTATAAACTACTGATTTTTTCCAATTATAGATTTGTTATTTTTAATATATTTTGAAAGTGTTATTATAAGTTCATGGTGCTTTTATTGATCTTAAAATGTATTAAGTTTATAATTAAAAAATACATAAACTAGTTGCGAATATACTCTCCACCGTTATTTACGATTGCTTCCCACAATACGGCAATTTTTCGGTTCAACACCTGTCGACATCCGATGGTTTAGAAGTGAAGAATTTCTTGAGAATCTATTGTGTGAAACTGACTCATCGCATATCGAGAAAACCATTACCGTGCTGTACTCTCCCCAATTACATTTTCTCCGTAAACGGCTTAAATAGTTCTAGGGGCTTCCGATGCATTGACTTTTCTGTTGAACCCGAATAAAAGGATATGTCAGAAATGCTCGTTTTTTGTCATTATTTAAATAACACAGTCTTTGTACAAATTCACAAATTCAAGAGCTATTCAGTTAAGCAATAATGTGACATTAAAGTAAATTAGACATACGTCTAACAGTTTTTTTCAAGACACTCATTCTAGAAACAAAAAATATTAATAATAATAATATTAAAACCTTCAACATTTAATTTTCAGAAACAAAATACAAATTTTTAAATTAAATACTCAGAAAATGGTTAATATAGAATTTTGTAACATTTGAGGAAGAAAATTCCAGGTTTCAATTATTAATCATTTTTTAAGAAAAATAAACGATTTATGTACATATATAAGCATTAATCTATACATATAAACTATAAACTAAACTGAATGTAGAAATGAAAAATAATATTCAATGACGAGGGACAAAAAAATTTGAATTTAAATAGGTCTATGAGTTTCATATGTTTATGCGCACGTTCACATTATTGAAATAATATTTCATACCAATTTACTATCAACAATAATAACAATGAATCATAAATACATTCACGATTATTCCAGCCTGGAAAGCACTTACAATCATGCGATACTTGCGTGATCGTCAGGGAAGTATACGACCTTCACTTACGATTTCACAAAAATCTTTTCTCTGACGTCACGAATACGAACAATATTATTTACCGTTGTTGTAATAATTATCTTATTTAATATAATATGTTCTAACCAGAGACCTTTGTTACTTTTTAATTTATAGATATTCCAATATAAGGTATTACATATTATATTTATTCAAATATTAAATGTATATATGTATATAAATGTATAGATGATATTTCCGAATATCCACGTAATAAACACATATATATTTACCAGTGTTTGTTTCTTTTTAAACAAAAATCTACGTGCCTATTTGGAAGTAGTTATTATGTAGAAATTCAGATAATATTACATATAATTAATATATATATATAAAATTAAAATAATATTTTAATTAAAAAATTATTGCTTCAATGAAATAAGCAATTACTAATTAAGAAATAAATTCATTTAAAAAAGTTCATAACAGAAAAATTCCTTGACAAACAACGTTTTTTAAAGTAGATTTTTGACTTCTTAGTTTCTATTTATATTATGATGCGATAATTTTTAATTGCATTATTTATTAATTTTTTTGTAATTTTTCGTTCTACTTTTTTGAGCGTTTCGGTCTTGCTTATTTCTTAGTTTTTCATTAAGAAATACAGTATCATCTATAATGAACTCGCATATAATGAACGAATTTTAAAGTCCCGGATTAAACACACGTAAAATCCTCGGACAAGATGTACTCGTCTATAATGGAACCTTGCTTGTAATGGACTGAAATGTTTGTTATAAGCGAGTTTTTCCTGGAATTTCCCAACATGATAGTTTCTGATGCAATAAGCAAACAAGTTTTTATTCGAGCTCACGCTTGCAGTTATTCTGTATATGTTATTCGCTCTGTCGTATTTGTCTCTAAACTTCTGAAAAATATGGATAAAAGAGTGAAACGGGCTTTCAGGCTACATGAAAAATGGGAAATAATAAGTGATATTGGAAAAGGAACTTCACAGGCAAGTGTGTGTTTAAAAATGGAGTTAAAAATACCACTGTGTCAAATATTTGGAAGAATCGCGATAAAATTGAAAATGATTGGAAAATTAACAACCAAAAGAAAAAAATGCGTTTGCCTTCACACCCTAAAGTCGACGAAATGTTATTCAAGTGGTTTCAACAAAAAAGGGCAAACTATTTTCCAGTGAGTGGGTCAATGTTACAAATTAAGGCAAAAGAATTTGGAAAATTAATCGGCGAGGACTTCACATGCAGCTCTGGATGGATTGACCGCTTTAAAAAAAAGGCAAAACATTGTGTTTGAAAAAATATGTGGTGAGTCGGCTTCAGTGGATAGAAATGTAACAGATGACTGGTTGACTCGTGTTTGGCCTTTGATAAGTAATGACTATACAGAGGATAACATATTCAATGCCGACGAAACCGGGATCTTTTATAAAATGTTGCCCGATAAAACGCGCAAGTTAAAAGGTGAAGCATGTAGTGGGGGAAAAATGCCCAAAGAACTTATCACAGCTGTGATTTGCGCTAATGCTTCTGAAACCGAAAAACGAAAATTTCTTATTATAGGTAAGTTCAAGAGTTCATAAATGTATCACTGTAATTTTTAGATTGGTCTTGCTGTTCAATAATGTAGTTCAAGTGGTACGAATACATTCTCTGTTGTTGCAGGAAAATTTCAAAATCCTCGGTGTTTCAAAAACGTTAAGAGTCTTCCCGGGGACTATTCTTGGAATGGGAAAGCTTGGATGACTTCACTGATTTTTGAAGATTATTTACAAAAGTGGGACAGCGAGCTCATAAAAAAATCGAAAATTCTTACTGCGTGTGGATAATTGTCCAGCTCATCCGGAAATCAGACTTCATAACATAAAGCTTCATTTCTTACCACCTAACATCAGTTCTACAGGCCATGGATCAATGTGTCATTTGGAGTTGAAACAACTTTACAGAAAACAAATGTTGATGAAAATCATGGAGATTATGGAAGGATCTACCATCATTAACAAAAGCATTACTATTTTGGAAGCTGTAAATTTATTAAGCCTTGCATGGGATCAAGTTTCTACGCAAACGATTCATAATTGTTTTCGCCATGCCGGTATAGTAAAAACAACAGCTGCTATCATGGAATCAGACCCAGTGGATGACCTTCCACTGGCAGAGCTGATAAGAATAAACAAATTAATGGTTTTAAAGGATTTTGACGATTTCGTGAATGTCGATAATAATGTTGCTATAAGAGAAGAACTACCTGACACAGACTTGGTAAATCAAACACTTGAGGAAGAAGTTGAGGATACTGAAGAGAATGATGATACCGCAGAAGAAACTGAGGTAACTACAGAAGAGGCTTTTAACTGCGTACAAACCCTACAACGTTATTTTCTACAGCAAGAGAACAGCACTGAAGTGATTTCAAAATTAAATAAACTTAAACTTATTTTGCAGAATAATTATATTAGAAAAAAATCTATACAAAGTAAAATAACCGACTTTTTTCAGAAATAATGTTTTTCATATGTACATACATGATATGCTTGTACTAATTGTGTCATGGAAATATTACATTAACACACAATATTTATGTGCAATTTTATTAATGCATAAATATATTATGTACCTGTTTAGCAATAAAATGCAATTTTTTTAATTATGGAAGTATCTATGTTTTCGTTTCATCGCATGAGATGAACACTCGGCTATAATAAACCATATCTCTTTGTCCCCTCGAGTCCATTATATGCGGATTACACTGTAAATAAAAAACACAAAACTATATTTCGTAGTATGTTTAGTTCATTTTTAAGTGCTACAAATTTGTCTATTCTACAACTATTATTATTATTTTGTAATTGATATCACTTAAAATTTTCTGAATTTCCGTTTTATTTTATATCGAAACACAGGAGTCGTGTACCGTTAGTTGCAGTTATTACATTTTCCAATAAGAAAAACTAAATCAAAGCCGTAAGATATATGTGGTCAAAATTTTGTAAGAAAACAAGATATTAACAATTACTCTTTTTTTATAAGTGATGGTAACAAAAATTTACATATCCCCTCGCTTCAATATTGAGCGTAAACAAACTTTTACATATAATACGGGGCAAACATCGATAAATTTAGAAGAATATAGTATTCAGTAGAGTATTCGTATTATTAATGAGCAAAAGACAACAAAATGGAGAAATACTAATTAAAATACCCAGTAAATGCTATTCATCGAGGAAAATTAGTGAAACTATTAACAGAATGCATTCCGTCCAATGGCCTGCTGTCTGGGAAGGTTTTTCGTGGGTTTCCTTTCCCATTTAAGCGACTGGCTGACAGCCAAGCATCTTAAGTCGCACCATGGGCGTAATATGTAGTTTCTTAATATTTCAAATCCTTCAAATTACACACTTAAAGATGTTTTTTTTAATATACGGATCATATTTACGGTATATCAGGTAATCTTTTATCATAATCGCTTTATGATAGTTTATGATAATACGTTGATATTACAATGATAACACAAGTGAAAGACTGTAGGCCGGAATATCGAAAAACCCTCACGGGAAACATGTTAGAAGTGGATAGGAACGTTTAGCAGGCATATGTAAAATATTCCAAGTTAGCATCAGTTAAATTGACTTTCAAGACGCTTTGGATTACAGAGATAACAGTGTGGATTATAAAATGTTAGTATCGTAAGAGCAAGGGAAACTTTTGGAATTTTTCATTCTCCTTCTAAAAAGCGACAAAGTATGATGCAACATATGATAAATTAGATGAAGTACAGAAAAATTCTGTCCGATAATATCTGCGTTCTTTCTATTTTAATAATAAATTGCCTACTTGCTCCAATGCTTTAACGGCAAATATACATTTATTTCTTTTATTCTGTAATTAATTTAGAAGTTTAATAGGCTATGGGAGCAAATGATAGTTTACTTGCAATGAAACGAACAACATTATAGAAAATGTGAAAGAAATTTAAATTCAAATGAAAGACACGTAGTCGAAATAGTATTTTGGATATTATTTTGTGAAGGCATAATTATTTAAACAGTATCACAAACTATCAATCGATAAAAAAGAAAATATAATATTTAGGCGAGACATAGATAAAAGTAGGTCACGTTAAACCAAAAATAAGAAAATTTATAATAATGATTAGTGGGCGACAAGTATTTGTTGATGGACTGTCACAAAGTGTACGAGATCTTTCTAGAAAGAGAAAAGTCTGATTGACACCTATTTCTCTCTTTTTCAATAAATTTGGCTACCTAGGTTAAGGATTTTTTTCTTTGTGTAGCGTTGTTAACTCAGACGTCATTACTTTTGCAACTCATCTTCATAAATGCATCAAAGGCTTATTTTTTGCAAATTCATAATATATGAAGAGCGTTTAGCGATTTCGTTCTAAATTTATTGCTTACAATAAAGAAATCTTTATAAATAAAAATTTGTGCTCGCAAAGTAATCTGTCGATTGACTTGAAATTTTGACATAACGTCGCATTCGAATACACGCGTGTTTTCGACTTCCACGAATACCCCTCATTCCGACCGACATGGCTTTCGTTTTGTTTTCCACGCCTTGCGTTCGTTATAATTACCAAGAGCAAGGGCAATCTTTGCAAGTGTGTGGTTTGAATTGAGAAAACGATTGCTTCTCTGATGGGCAATTATACATCGCATGCTCCAGAGTCGGTAAATCATTCGGTCTTTATGTTTATGCAGAAAACGTACAAACAAAAAATGTAGTCCACTAGCTTTACAATACAAAAGATTTTCTGTAAAAAACATCTTTTTTCTTCCTTTCCTTTCACTTCACATAGCCACAGCAACGGAAGACAGGGTACTGAATTGAATGATGTGTTTTCTTGGCGCATCTATGTTCGCTAGAATACTTCTATTTTCTTTCCCATTCATTTCATATCAGACCGAGCCACAGCGAAGTGTGGCCCGGGTTAGCTAATATCTTATAAAAATGAAGTATCCAAAAACTTTTGTGGTATTCGATTTTAGAATATTTACGAAATTCTTTTGTAATTGTAAACAATAACAATTTTCATATTGTTACTAGAGGTTTTTACAGTTTTTTAACGTTGCTAAATGGAAATAAATATGCTTTATAATAACCGGACATTGGATGTTATTTAATATAGACAATGTATGAGCATTTTTGTGACTAGGTATATGTACGTACATGAAAACAGGACATAACGTGATATTGTTGGTGTATCAATATCGCTGCAAAATACGAACATATACCGGTATCTGTCTAATTCATCGATAGTAACATAAGTATGTTGAAGAAAGAAAGGGCGCAAAGGTTTTTCTAATAGAGTTACGCGCTACGTCTTGTCAAGAAATCGTGAAAAAATAGAAATAGATGTATGCAGAGCATGTGTGTTATGCACATATGTGCCACGTATAATACAGATAAAATAGTGTTTTGACTTTTGACTTATGAAGTTTGTCTTTTCTACGGTTCCTATATTGTTATGTTCCTTGTATTTTACTGCTGTTATTTGTTATTGTTCTAACAGTTAATTTATCATATTTATTACATCATCCTTGTAAGTTTAGACTTAGGTAACTTACGTAGGCAGTTTTTGCATTTGTTATTTACAGGTTTACAGGTATAGTACATTATCGCATCTGACAGCAATATAAATATAGTATTTAATTTGACATCCTCACTTTCTGTTTACGTCTTATTTCATACGATAGTGAACACGTGATCGGAAAACATTCCTGATTTTACCTATACATAAATATGAGTATATAATCATATCGTTTCATATATATAGAGGGTACTAGGAAAGTTTTGCAATACAGCTTTGTTTTTTAATTTTTTCAAAGTAATTTCCTCTACACTCAATACGCCTCTCCATCCGCCGAAACCAATCTTTAAACCAGTTCTGCCAAGTTTCACTAGTGAGTAAAGCACACTCGTTGTCCCAAGCCCGTGGAAGGTCTTCATCAGTGGAAAACCGCCTCCCTTTTAGCTTCATTTTCACATGTGGGAGCATTGCATGGTAGTAGGGAGCAAGATCTGGACTGTAGGGAGGATGCTCAAGAAGTTTCAATCCTGTCGTGATCAAATATTCGGTGCAGGCTTTGGTGCGGTGAGCTGGATCATTATCGTGATGGAGGAACCAGGTGTCCATTCTTGACTTTGGTCGCAGGTTCTTCATAGATCCAATGACTTTACGCAGGTACTGTTCAGTATACTACTTAGCTATGACTGCCTTCCGTGTATCCAAAACGACGCGTTCCACAATACAGCTATCATTTTCTTCTTTATAGATCGGGATTTTCTGACAACTATGAGTGTGTCCTTATCATCAAAGACCTTTGTTTTGAGGTTTGGGCGGCACATCGTAATAATACAGCCAAGTCTCGTTACCTGTCACGATGTTGTTCACATACCGAGATTGTCCACAGTGCCATCGCAAGCACTTTACACTCTCACTGCTAATGAACAATTGAGCCCATCGACATGGCTCGGCAGCTACTATGCACGTATGGACATGTCTCAACATGCAGCAACAAGCAGCTTCCTATGATTCATTGTTGCATCATATTGCAAAATTTTCCTAGTACCCTTTGTATCATACACCACCATTTGCGTACTAAAAATGACAAAAACCAACATTATCTGTTAACGATTTTTTTAATTTTCTTTATATTAATAATATGATTTATATACAAAATCTTATTTTCTATGAATTATCGAAACATATCTGAACTATAAAATTAACGAATGCAACTAACTTACACTCGTATTCATGCACTAACAGAACTAAAATGATTCAATTAGTTAGTATATTAACAATTTTATTGAATATTATGAATATATTCCTATTTATCGAAAGTGATTTAACTTTCTACAAAAATTTTGTTATTCAGATAATTCCCATTAAAACAATGTCAAGCGTTTAAAAGATTACTTGAAACATAAGGTGATTTGTGTTATCGTTAGACAAAAGCATTGATCGCGAGTCATATTTGACTTCTAGAGATTATAAGATTCATAGTGGCTGCAGTAACGACCTCAAAATCTCGAATAACCCTTATAAAAAAAACAACAATAACAACAATAATACCAAATTTAGGATTTTTTGGTACGTCAAATATGGCTTTCTTGTGGATTTAAACACTCTCCGTAGATCAATAAGGTTGATATATAACCCCTTTCCACAATTAACTATTTGTAAATTCTGTATACGCATTTCGACAACCAAGTTGTCATCATCAGCAGATAATTTCAAAGTGTCGCACCTGGTAAAACACGGCGAAAAAATTGTACGAAAAAATAAACTCCGTACGCGATCCGCACCGTTGAAAACCAAGATGTGCACTGTAGTGCACATCTAGAGGTTTGTGTTGAAATTTCGTAGACAGAACATGCTCATTGACCTTCGATTTTGTCAGGTACTTAGAACTTTGCTGTAAATGTGAATTTGAGCGACGTGTAGTATGTCCTTCACGTAATATATTATCATTATGCTAATGATATAATCGCATAATCAAGTAAACAACATAAATAAAAATTGGGTATGTGTCAAGAGAATGTGAATATATAAATGACATATTGTAATAGTGTTTGTAAATGTATGTACATATTTTGTTAATTAATTTGGCTATATACTATTTGAACCCAATAAAAATATAAGTGAGTTCGCTTTTAAAAAGATTTAGCAAAGTTCAAAGAGTTTAGAGGAAAATGTGGAAACTTTGGAAAGAAATCTCTTTTCTATCAAGAAGGCTCTCTCCTGACCATGGTTGATGGCAACCTGATTATTACAGATAAATCAAAAAAGCGGATCCTAGCCTTACGGTCTTCTTAGGTAGGAAAAGAAACGGCTGCAGGAAAACTTCTCTCCGCTCGTATGACCTAGAAACTGCAAAGAACAAAACATAAAATATAACTAGTGATAGTTCTAGAGGAAAATTTGGTGTCTATAAAACATTACAGAAAGTGCGTCAGAGATTTTATTGAGTAAATTGTTCGCGAGACGTAAGACAATGATGCAGGAAATGTGTTAACTGCGTCGCAAATAACGGATCATATAAACGTCGACGTGTACTTATGCGACAATATAATGTAGAGGAGCCCTTTGAGAAAAATCGCTGTAGGCGCAACTGGGACTTTTCCATAAATACATAATAGTCGTAGTGGACTATTTTATTAAATGAACCATTATGCATGTGTATGTTATCGTAAGGGAGTTCTTCGGTCGCTTTGGAATATTCTTGAAACTCTACTCTGATCAAGGACGAAGCTTTGAAAATAGAAGTTGACTGTTGGGAATTCAAAAAACGAGGATAACGTCCTTACGCACGAATGAATAGAACAATGTAAGTAAGGAGCCTGGAGAAGATCGTGCAGGAGAGGATTACGTCAGTATTCTGCGGCTGATATTAGAAGATTTTTATAAGCTAACAGGACATAATTAATATTCAAGACGCTAGTGGCAGAATAAAAAACGTCTGACATCAATGGTAAAGGCTTCAATCGTTTGCATAAATAAGTGTTACATTGGGATATGTTAACATTAACCGTGCCAAGACTGGGTTGTAGGTTAGATCGATTAAACTGGAAGTATGTTGGAAGTATTATTCCAACACGCTAGTGTCATGGTTTTAGTCTTGTGTATTTTGTGATTTGGGGAGACATTTTGTTTTGTTAATCGATTAATAAAAATACTTGTTCAAGAAATTCCTTATGTCTAAACCATTCTAAAACAGTGTTCCATCTTTTTACAATATCAAGTTTTTATGTCTACATAACTAAATTAATTTGTATACTAGAACAACCACCGCCTGTAATAACTACACATTGAAGGAAAATACGTGGTTACTTCGACTGTTTAATGTTACACCAAATACAAGGTTGAACACGCGCTGAGAAGGCATCTTTCGAAATACGGATTGTGTCGCGTATGGTATGACAAGTGGCCCCGTCCTGTTGGAACTACATGTCCTCCAAATGAAGATCGTCAAGTTTCTCTAAGAAAAATTTAATCAGCATGGCTAATAGCGCTACCGTCGGCTCCTTCGAAAAAATAAGGTCCAATCACCTTTTCCGACGTAAGTGCACACCATATGGTAACTTTGAGAGGGCATAATGGTATTTTATGAATTATGCATGAATTTTCCGTCCCCCAGAACCGAGAATTTTGCTTATTGACGTGGGCGCTGCACGATTGGGATATTTTCGCCGAAATTCACATTGCATTAACACCACTGACGAATTATTGCACGCAAACATTGTCACAATTATCGCGCGTTTTTGAAGCGTATATCGATTCACTATAAATTTCGCATGACTACTCACGAATGTCCAAACCAAACTGACATACGATGCCATTTTCAAAAATGGCAGCACTTTCCATAGGGTGCTTCATAGATGTCAAGATGTTTTCGCGTTTTTATTGAAAAAGAACTTTCATAGTTTCTAACTGAAATAATTTTTATAATTAACAAATATTTCCAAAAAATTCAATTATTTCATTCAAAAATGTTTACTGTCATAAACTAAAACTTCTTTTGTGAGAAACATATCTGTCATTGCATCCATCTATTTCCGATGACTGATGACGATTCTATTTTCACGCTCTCACAAACATGGTAATTATATCGTGCTTCCAATTCTGATTTGACTTAACTAGTCAATGCCTTATTGATAATAACAAGCACTCTTTTTTTTAGTATTTATTTCTTTAAGAGACACAATACAAACAAAACGCGAAATAAAAGGCTCTATATACCATTATGAAACTCTAATAAAGTCAAAAAACATAAATATAAACAAGTGCTATTATGTGTTCAAATAGTATTACATATTATACTAGCGTACATACCATCTAATAATAAGCAAAAATGGTCTAATAGATATGCAATACATTCAATACGTGTCCAATTCTCATGCATGAATTTATTTTTAAACACTTTGAACAAAGGTATAAAGCAAAATAAAAGCTTAGCAAGTGGCTCTCAATGTTTTTAGCTTTCTCTGGACTGTACATAACATAGCGATTCTTGTTTCTTTATTTTTGGTACAAGCAGCTTATTTATACGTTTAGTTTATATATTCATTTCACTTATTTACAAACTCTTTATTATATTTAATGGTGAACAGTGGCGGCTCGTTCCAAAAAAGTAGGTGATGCAGTTATACCCACAGAAAGTTATCAAGTAGATTATGTTGTTATCGTTTAGAAACTATTTAAATACCTTTTAAATAAGGAATGAATACATATAATTAATATATATAATGTATTTACGATTCGGTGCACGTCACCAACAGAATTTTCGGAATCACTAATATAGAAAGAATAAAATACTTGTTGAAGTATATCAGCTTGACAGGATATACGTCTTTATATTGATACGAATGTGCAGCATTACACACAGTGTTTTGTCACTTGTCCTATTACGGTCCTGTGTTCACTGTTGATTCTGCATTTTATGTCTATTAGCAATTGCCGAAGGCGTTTTGTAGCAAATGCAAGCGGCTTATTACATCCGCGACTGCAGCTTATGAAACAGAACGCGAAAACAATTGACCTCTGCGGGCTTTGTCTGTGTGAGAGAAATAAATTCTATTTTGCAATTCCTATACTTCTACATTACGTATTACACTTTATACATAGCGAGCAGCAGGAATGGTAGGTGTAAGCGTTGCGTCTGTGTGCAGAATTTCCTCAGAAGTATAAAAAGGATACGAAATTCATAGCCTAAAATGTAAACACTATAAAAAGTAACTCATCGTAGAGATCGATAACTACGCTATACGCTATAAGGAATGTTGGCATACAAAAACAGCACATTTTTAGAGAAATTGTTTGTATTATGGTATAATTATAGAACATGGGATAGTCGAACATTTTCATGGAAACATTGGATTTTATTATAAAAGGAATAATTTAAGAGATTTCAAACAATACTTCAATAAGAACTACATATAGCTCTGAAACGAGTACTTTTTATGTCAGAATATACCCGTTTGAAACAATCTAATTTCTACGAATCTCTCTCTGTGTGTGTGTGTGTTGTGTAGATAAAACATGGATTTTTAGAGATGGACACGTTCTGGGCAGGATGATGACTATAGAAGTATTCGCAGAAATAAAATTGCTGGTAAAAGGTGGGATACCCTATTTTATTCTTTTATTGATAGTTTTTTTATAACTTCATTTTAGGCTTATAGTGTTACGCGCTGGCAATAGTCAATGATTTATCGGTAGAGTAGAATTGGTATTACCCTCTGGAAGGGACTGCGGTGATCGTTACAGAGATCTGAATTAAGCTAATTATTTACACTCGCTTGAGCACCAATTAATACATAGATTAGAAGCACCTTCTGCAATTATTGTGGATAATGCAAGCTACCATAGCACTAAAAACACAACTACTAAAATTGATCGAAAGATAGGTACTACATGGGATGTCTTTTAAATTTTGTATAGTGGGGCATAAAAGGCGCCACTAATCAAATATCACTACTAAAAATTCCATCCATAAAACCTCTATCTTTAGTTAACCTAAATCCAAAGTTTCAGTGCGATACGTGTAGCTTCAACGAACTGTCAAAGTTGACCAGTTAGTTGGTATTAAAGCGAGAACATTTTCGCGGAATAATTTTTTATAATTTTCGAAAACAATTATCTTAACAAGAATACCTCTGTTTTCGGCCATGCACATTAGCCAACAATTTCTCGTTGATATTGGGAATTCAAACATGGACGAATTAGTCTTAGCGACGATTCAAGAACAAGTTGACCAAAAGCGGCAGTCACTCAGGAAAACATCGATGTTGTGCCCAAGATTTAACTCAAAAAATTTTCCATAAAAACATATCTGTTGGACCGAAGAATAGGGTAAATGTGTACGTATGTACGTGTACCATTGTCAGTGGTGATGAATCTTGGATTTACTCATACGTGGGCAAAGTGAAAAGTTCTCGGCCTGTCAATGAAAGATTGCGATTTAAATTTAAAAAATGATTTTATGTTTCTACATAATCTCCCTTGAGTTCAACACACTTAGTCCAGCGTTTTTCTAACATCAATATTCCTTCCCGGAAGTGAGAGTCTGGAAGGCGGTCAAAATATTCTTCTACGGTCCTTTCAACTTCTTCGTTGGAAGTGAATCGCGTTCCAGAAACAAATTTTTTCAAATTTGGGAATAAATGAAAGTCTGAGGGTGCCAAATCAGGAGGATAGGGAGGATGGCCGAGCAAATCGTACCCCAAATCCCGCAATTTTCCCATCGTCAACGCACCCTTGTGTGCGGGTGCGTTGTCCTGATGAAAAACGATTTTTTCTTCTTCAAACCAGGCCTCTTCTCGCGAATTTTGGCATCCAGCTGGTCAACAAGGTTAGAGTAATATGCGCCTGTAATTGTTCTGCCTTTTTCAAGGTAATCAATTAACAAGATTCCTTTTGCATCCCAAAACACGCTGGCCATGACTTTTCCGGCAGATGCGATCGACTTCGCTTTCTTTGGCGCTGAACCAGCGGCTTCCACCCACTGCTTCAACTGCTGTTTCGTTTCTGGCGTGTAGTGGTGGACCCATGTCTCATCCATGGTGGCAAATCGCCGCACACAATCGGTCGGATTCTTGTTAAATCGGTCCAAAGAATGCTCCGAAAATCGTTTACGCATTTGCTTTTGATCGACATTCAGCAAATGCGGCACCCATCTTGCTCAGAGCTTTCTCCTCTCTAATTCTTTGTGCAAAATGTTTCGCGCCCTTTCTTCCGATATCTCCACAGCCTCAGCTATCTCACTCACTTTCACTCGCCTATCGTCCAACACAATATCATGTACTTTTTCGATGATTTCTGGTGTGGTTGCGATTTTTGGCCGTCCTTCACGTGGGTCATCTTCGAGGGACGTACGACCACGTTTAAATTGAGCTGCCAATTTTTAACGGTTGACATCGAAGGAGCAGAGTCCCCGTACACTTTTGTCAACTTCGGATGAATTTCCATAGGGGTTAAACCATTTAAAATAAAGAATTTTATAACAGCATAATATTCAAGTTTATCCATTTAAAAAAATAACACGCACGACGTCTACTGCAAAAATTCTTGCAAACAAACTACTCGAGAGAACAAGTTGAAAGTTTTCATATGAACTAAAGACACATGCAGCCACGCAGGAAACATAAATTTCTGTTAATTGTAACGCCATCTCTGTGTCAGACCGAGAACTTTTCACCTTGCCCAAGTATGAGCCAGAAAATAAACTCCAGTCGTCTGTTTGGGAAGTGAGGAAAAGGGGACAAAAGTAATCCGTTCTCAAAGTGTCTCCAAAAAGATGGTTACGACATTTGTCTTGAAAGCAGGTCATGTAGAAACAATTGCTCTACAAGATCAAAAAACTGTTACTGCCGATTAGTATATAACCATTTGTTTGCCGCAAGTCATCGCTGAACGATGAGTCATCCTCCACCAAGACAATGCAAATTCGCACACAGCACACAAGACAATTGAATTTTCAACGCAAGAAAACATCGAATTGTTGAAATATCCTCCTTACAATCTGGGCCTAAGTTCCAAAGATTTCTTTACCTTTCCGAAAACCAAGAACGGACTGTGTAGTCTAAAGTTCCAGTCGTCAGAAGGAGCAGTCGATGCCTTCAAAAATGCAATTTTGACTGTATCAACAAACGAGTGGAATAACTGCTTCCAGAGTTGGTTCCAGCGCATGCAAAAGTGCATTAATCTTCGTGCAGAATACTTCGGAATACAATAAAATCTTTAAAAGTTATCTACTGCTTTATTCCAGTTTCATATGCAAAGCTTTAAAGGCAACCCACGTATATTGAAGGAGTAGTGTCTATGTTATATTTATGATTTATAATTCTGTCAGGACAAATCTACATCTGTACATGAAATTGTTAATCTGGCCCATCAGAACAGGCCTATAGTTCTTCCTCTACCACTGTACCGCTGCGTACTGAATACTATCGAGCATATCTGGGGAATTTTAAAAACATATTATGCACGAAATGTGGGAGAATCTGGTGGATCCATAAATGAATCTCAGAGGGTATGGAGTGATACCATAAAAACAGTGACGCCATAGGTTTGAAACAATACTGTACACCATACAGAGGAAGAAAATAAAAAAGGTGGGAAAGAGACGTTGAGATTGACCATGAATATCCAAGCGAATGTATTATTAATTTTGTCGAAGACTCCAACAGTAGAGATGATTTATTATCAGATTAATGTCCAACTAATTCTTAAAATGCGATTGTTTTATAATACTTGACACGTTACATTTAATTTCAATATTAGTTTTAGTATTCTGTTATATTTATGTATATGCCTCCAAAAAAGGTTTTTTATTATATCTCACTACGTTATAAGAGAGCTAATAAATTTGGTTTTTCATCAATATAGAAACTACTTTATAGTCGTAATTTTTATTATAACTCAGTATTTTTAGTCAAAGAGTAGCGATATGACTAACTCATTACTAAAGCGGGGATATTTAGACACCATGTACATATATCCGCCGAGCGAACTTGGTACGGATGTCTCAGGCGATGCGATGTTAAAAGGGCATGCATCGTGCAACATACGAGAAGTGTATAATAAGTACTGCAATACAAAATGAATAAATAGTAATAAGCAATAAATTCTGTTGTTGTTGTTAAACACTTACCTACGAGAGAAGTATAAATAATTTGAATTTGCTCGGCCAAACATCTATAATACGAGGATAGCCGTTTATATTTCGAGAATAGCAAACAAAAAAAAAATTTTATTATCGAAAATAGTTTAATTGCTTTTCAAAATATTCTCCTTGAAAATCAATGCACTTTTGGATTCGTTCGCGGATGGCTCATCAATTCAATGATTTTCCCGGTCAAATATTCAATTGTTTGAACCGACTTGTGAGAGTTCGCACTGTCATGGTGGAGAATGATCTATCGTTTTCGGTTTGTTTTCCTTATTTCTTCAAAAACTTTTGGCAAACAAATAGTTGTGTACCACCCGGAATTGACCGTTCTACAAGTTTCTAAAGGCACGGTTGCAACGTGATCGGTTTTTCCGAAAAAACAGGCGACCATTTGTTTTGACGTGCTTCGAGCGCAACAACTTTTGCTGGTTTTGGCTCATCTTGGAATACCCACGCAGTCGACTGCTGTTTACTATCGGACACATACGTATAGATCCAAGATTCATGGCCTAGATGACTTTATAAATGATCTTTGTATTTTTTGTGCATTTCTTGCACCAATCGACGCGAATTCTTTTTTGAACGGTTGTCTAGTTATGTGGTACTCAACGTGAACATAGTTTCTTAACGGCTAAATGTTCATGCAGGATCTTATGCACGCTGGTGTTACTAACACCTAGAGATGCCTCAATCTCACGGTATGTCACATGACGATCTTCCATTATCAATTCAGACACTGCATTGACGTTTTCTAACACAACAACATTTGTGGGATGACCTTCACGAAATTCATCGTCCAAGGAACGCCGTCCAAGTTTGAATTCACTGTACCAATGATATACTATAGTTTTCGATTGTGCTTCATCATCATATAAAGGATTCAGCTCGTCAACGCATTCTTGTTGAGATAATCCACGCCGAAAGTTATGAAAAACTGTCAAGGTAAATATATTGTCAAAAATGATAAACTTCACGCTCCCATCATCAGATCGGAGATAACACTAACAGTGTTGCCAGTTCCCGAAATATAAACGGCTACCCTCGTATAACGTAAGTTATACGAGGGTAATATTCGTCGGGTTTGTATAGAGAAAATGTCTATTGATGTAATATTTGCGTAGTTAAAATGTTCTTTGAACTGAGTTAATGTATCTGTTGAAGAAGTATTACTGCAATTGTCTTTTACTCGTAATCTAGCAAAATATTTTTTCGTAATACACTGCTAAACTTTTCTAATACAAGAACATTTATCTCTCCATTTAAAGTAAATAACAGTGTTTCCACTTCATCCACTATTTCATTTTATCCACTAATGCTAATTAAGAACTGTAATACTAAAGATTATATTGCGTGAAAGTTTTTGATTAATAGGAAACTGCTTCTAGCCACGTGTCCCAACGTGTAAGAATTGGTTGGGGTGGTTCTCGTATACTCGTTTCGGAGATTTTAATAAAACTTTTTTGGTGCTGCTTATTAAACCATCTGCAACTAGTCAATTTTTCGAATAGTTTCTGCGAACAGATGTAATGCATGTAACAGGCACGTAACATGTACTGAAGTTAGGCACTCATGTCTAAAAAAACGTTCTGCCGAAAGCATTGACGAGCAGTCATGAGTATCAAACGTCACTACTTAGTTCGTTGTAAATTCAACTTTTTGTAGTGTCCTTACTATCATACTGTGAATAGCTTTGCGGTACACTTTGACAAACTTTTGCTAGGTAATAAAAATGGAGATGGCTGTTGAACTGGTGCCATCATACAGTGATATTTAAAATAGAATTTTTTTTACAATCTGTAGTTTCATCACAGCTTAGCCATGGTTTTGTATTTTTTAGACCAGATTTAATACTAATCTCCATTTCTTTTTGCGCGCAGAAATATAAATAGTGCTTGGCAATACGTATATTGTATGTACTTTAAAACTGCCAGTATAGTTCCTTCTCCACTATTCTAAATGGTAGATTACAAACCGTCAACATATAAATTATGTGTAACACAAGCTGCGTCTAAGATGACATTTTGTATGTTTATTTTTCT
Organism: Dermolepida albohirtum; assembly: GCA_031893035.1. Taxonomy (NCBI): domain Eukaryota; kingdom Metazoa; phylum Arthropoda; class Insecta; order Coleoptera; family Scarabaeidae; genus Dermolepida; species Dermolepida albohirtum. The sequence continues at coordinate 190,004 of JAVIWB010001573.1, read as the reverse complement.
TCCGATAGAGGAACGATGTATGAGACACCAAGATCACAAATTATTTTAACACCATCGTATAGAAATTTCCGATAAATTTATTTACACTGTTCATGCACATAATTACGCTACAAAACAATCAAATACTGATCGTTATCACGGCAATAAAACAACTTGTACCTAACTAAACTTATTACATTCGACAACACTCCCGATATACATACGTCGGTGACAGCCTTGATTAGCTGCACACATCTGTACCATCTCGCCGCTCATGCACTTTGCTCATAACCGACATATTATATATTTGAAGCTGCATCGAATCCTTAATTTCATATATTAACAATTTATATTCGATACAGCAACAGTAACCACCAAAAAGCGGACAAGCCAATTTTCATACATGTCCAAATTAAAAAATACCCCGTTGCAAATATCAGTTTTACTTGTAGTAGTAGTAGCTCATACTTCCATCTGGCGGAGATCTGTCGAAGCATTTAATTTCTGTTTGTTCATTCATAGAACGTATACAAAAAACTACTGGCAATAAATTTTTACAAAATTCATCTTAAGTAAACAATTAAACATATGTTTTCACAAAACATAAACTGCTCTGACTGCAGAGTCTGTGCAACACAATTCCTATTATATACGACTTCACCCAAACATAGCTTCGGTTGCGTTTGTTCAATAGCGTTTGTGTTGCAGAGCCAATGCAACATAATACTCACTAAGATGTACATACACTATATACTTGATCCTTCCTGATTGTAATGGGTGGGCCACCTGTCGGCTTAAATTTAAACCAAAGGTTATTTCGAATCTGGCAATACTTATGTCATTCTATTCTATCACAAAATTCAATATATTATCTCCACTGAACGAAATGAATCGATTTACGCTTGAGCACCTTGGGATTTATTGAAAATTTATTTCCAAAATAAAGACAATTGGGCGGAAATTGCACGAAAATGTCGTACAAAATTTGGTCGCAGAGAAGGATCAACACTGCTCGGTATACGCAAGTTTATTGCTAACGTTCGTGAAACTGGTTTCATTGTTGATGTGCCAAGACGTGAGGGTGCTCGTACAGTGCGTACACCCGAAAGTATCGAAGCTGTGGCTGAGAGTGTGCGTGAGAATCCATCAACATCAACTCGTCATCGTTCTCAAGAATTGAACATTTCACGCACCAGTTTGCGTCGAATTTTACGAAAAGATCTTGGTATGACGCCTTACAAAGTTCAATTGGTTCAAGAGTTGAAGTCGCATGACCATGCGCTTGGTTTTCGTTTCGCTAGATGGGCAACGAGAAACTGTACGATCATGTCGATTTTACCAAAAAAATCATCTTTTCGGATGAAGCTCATTTTCATCTTGGTGGGTACGTTAACAAGCAAAATTGCCGTATTTGGGGCTCAGAAAACCCACACGTGGTCTTACAAAAACCAATGCACCCATTACGAGTGACTGTTTGGTGCGGCTTGTGGAGCGGAGGCATCATTGGCCCATATTTCTTTGAAAATGAGGACGGCGCAACCATTACGGTCAATGGAGACACCTATCGCACCATGATAACCGATTTTTTTGTGCCCACTCTTCATGCTATTGATGTGAACGATGTTTGGTTTCAACAGGATGGTGCAACTTGCCACACATCTCATGCCACAATCGATTTATTGCGTTAAACGTTTGACGGCCTTTTAATTAGCCGAAATGGTGATGTCAATTGGCCGCCAAGAAGCTGCGATTTGACACCGTTGGACTATTTTCTGTGGAGCGCCGTTAAAGACAAGGGCTATGCCGACAAATCAGAGACAATTGAGCATTTCAAGGCCAACATTCGTGATGCCATTGCCGAGATACGACCCCATACACTCGAAAAAGTGCTCGAAAATTGGTCCGATCGAATGGGGTACTGTGGGGCCAGCCGCAGCAGCCATATGAATGAAATAATATTCCATTGTACTTCACAATAAAAAAATAAATTTGGCAAAATTTCAAACCGTTTTTGTTTTATTGCATTTTTAAATTTAAGCTTTTAAATGGCCCACCCGTTAGTTTCGACAGTGCTTATTTTAACACTTTAATTCACATTTATGTTATCTTTCTGCTCACTACTGTCGTCTCAGTTTTTGCTCGTTTTCTCATTTTTGTTTGGGATTGTGTAAACCTGCAACACTCAAAAGAAACTATTTCTGATTCAAATATTTAGAATTTGAAACCGTAACATCACTTTTTGATTAATGAGTAAAGTACTAATACTCATTAATCAAAAAATGATATGCTTCCTATGCAGAAATTATATCTTAATTAGTTTAAATAAAATTTTATCAAATCGCAACTTAATCTTCCACAAACAGATTACGCCACTAATTTCAATAAAATAGAGCCGTTTCGGATATTTTCAGAATAAAGGTCGTTTTAATAGAAAAGAAGAAAATTAAATACACGTTTACGTACAGTTTAATACGTAATTAATGGAAAGCGAAATTTAGGGGAACGGTTTGAAAAACATTGGATTGGAATAGTTGAAGGACAGGAAATATAAATAATGTGAATCCAGAGTTAGCAAACAATTTAAGAGTAGAAAATGCAAATTTCCAGACTTAAACACTACTATATGTTATCAATTTTGCAATTTATCAGTATCTGTATGATCAATTTATCTATATGTATATGATCAAAGGTATACAAATTCTCCCATTTCTGTCGTAAATATACTTCAATATTTGTCAACGGATTACTAAAAACAGAGAATGTCGTAATATATTTCGTAAATTCACAAACGTATTGTAGTGAATATTTAAGATGCACACTGGTATTCATTCGAATGTAAAATTTAGGTTTCTATTAAAAAAATGCATACATACATATACATATGTGTTTTCCAATTTAGCAAGACATATAAATAAGACAATTAACGAACTGCGTTTTAGCAGTTGACTAAAGGTCTTTGACATTCATTGCATCATAAGAATATCAAAAGGAGGTGTGTTTGTGATTAGACAGTCGCGTGGACGGTATTGATTTTATATTTGGACAACAACATACTTAATTTCGTCAAACATGTGCCCAATGTTTATTTAATTAATAGATATTGCACCTAGAAATAAAACTTGGATAATTTACGCTTCTAAAATTATTAACAACGACTAAATATGTAATAGTAATCAGTATACGAGAAGTAATTAACTGATCAAATATTTCTTTGGGTCATTGCCAGAACGTAGTATAAATGCATCAAATAAAATGTAGTTATGCAATACTGTTGGTTTCCAGTTCGATACATAGTTTAAATTGAATATGTAGTTTGTAGATATTTATTTATGTAATTGTTTCCTGTTTGTACAAATTTTTATTGTTAAGTGCCAAAATTTCGACATATATGAGGCAATAATACTGCTTCATGCTGCATAATTGTCTAGCCAATTCAGTAGAAATCTAGATAAACATAGCGAATGAAAAATAGGACTGGAAATATATAAAATAATAGAAATTAAATGGTACAGGGATTCACCTGTTTAGGTATATCTCAAAAATAAATGCGACATCACGACGAAGAGCAAAGATTATCATTTTTTTCAAAGTTGAAAAAATTCTTAGGCAGAAAGATATTTTCGACAAATACCGAAGCAATTGCTTCTGTATATAGTTATTTCGAGGACTTGGATTAATTGACCTAGAATGAAAGCTAATTTGAAGTATCGTTGGAATAAGTGTGTTGAGCGAGCAGGAGTCTATATTGATAGATAAAAATTTTTTGTCCAAAATACTTGCGTTTTGTTTATTAGATCATGTAGTTATCTAATCATCATCGTAATCATATACAAAATACATCTAAATCCAACAAATAAAAGTTAAACGCACATAGCAGAAATTTTATAATACACGTACACACCTTTTTTGCGTCAGGTGTCTTAAGTGTTGAATAGGGCTCGAGAAGAGGCGATTCCATCAACTTGATACTATAACTGATTGGCCGTCAACCGCTGTATTAAGTAACCTCTAGAAGAAGATTAATACTTGGAATGGCTGTAATTTCAGTCTAACTTGACAGAACAGGTGAAATAACTTTATCAGTAATGATATTTATCATAAAATTGTTTTTCTTTCAGCAATAGGTTCTTGAACTTCTCTACAAAAAAGCGGAGTATAATCTAAATAATATTCTGGATACAATCCATCGGTCTTAAAAAATAGGTATTTTAGATATTTACGCTAAATTCGTTCGATTTAATGAACATCTGTATCATGATTATTACACCAACTTACTAATTACCGGTACGTAAGAAAAGCAATTTAATTGATGCGATGCTCCAAATTTTTGCAAATTCACATAGTGAATTCTATAGTTCGGTATGAAAATAAATAATTAATGAACGTTCGCGTTTTATTTAATCTTCGTAAGAATTAACTCCAAGAGAATACTTTTCTATTCTGATCATAAGATCATAACTCGACGCATAAAATGCATCAATCACCGATGAAAAAATATACAGGCGAAATTTTTGTGATATCCTCATATGATAGTCATAAGGTTTTTGACTGAAGATACGAGGATAGTTTGACAAATAGTGAGAATGACACATAGGTGGCGCTCTAATTGGTAAAACAAATGCAGTGTAATTTAGGCTGCCTATTTAAATCTTTCCATTCCAATATTTAGATAAATCAGTTGATTAGTTTATTTTTGACAGCTGATTGAAAAAGAAGCAACACGTCGTTTTGTTAAAATGAAAAAAGCAGAATATCGTGCGCTGATTAAATACTTCGTAATTAAGGGTATGAAAGCTACCGAAATAAAAGATGAGTTTCGGGAAACATTAGGTGGATCTGCTCCATCATCCGCCACAATAAGTAGATGGGTAAATGAATTTAAACGCGGTAGAACAAGCTGTGTTGATGAAGCGTGCTCTGGAGCACCCAAAATCGTGACTTCTAAGCAAATGATTATAAAAATCCATAATATTATTACGCAAGATCGACGACTCAAAGTGAGAGAGATAGCAGACATGGTAAGCATTTCAACAGAACGCGTACACCACATTTTAACGACAGAATTGGGCCTTTCCAAGCTTTCGGCAAGATGGGTGCCGCGATTACATACGACTGATCAAAAGTTTACTCGTTTGCGCATTTCCAATGAGTGTTTGGACCTTTATAAGAGGAATTCGGTTGATTTTTGTAAACGATTTGTTACTTGCGATGAAACTTGGATACACTACAGTACACCCGAAACTAAACAACAGTCGAAGCAATGGTTAAAACGTGGTTCTGCACCTCCAAAGAAAGCGAAACCACTTTATCATCAAACAAGGTGATGGCATCAATTTTTGGGATTCAAAGGGCATTTTGCTCATTGATCACCTTCAGAAAGGTGCCACAATAAACGGACAATATTATGCAGAACTTCTACAAAAATTAAATGTTCAGATTCGTGCTAAACGGCCAGGAATGGCAAAGAAAAAGATTCTGTTTCACCAAGACAACGCTCCCTCGCATACCAACACAGTTGCGATGTCCAAAATCCACGAGTTACATCTCCAATTAGTACCGCATGCGCTCTATTCGCCGGATCTAGATCCTGCCGACTTCCACCTTTTTCCAAAATTGAAAACGGCACGTCCAAAAGCTCATCATCTTCGTAAATGAGTATTTTGCATTTCCATTTTAGAGATGGCATAAGGGCATTGGAGCACCGTTGGAATAAATACATTGCTCTTTTAGGAGAATATATTGAAAAATAAAAATTATTTTGTATTTAAAAAATTCGTTGCATTTCCAATTAGTACCGCATGCGCCTTATTCGCCGGATCTAGCCCCTTTCGACTTCCGCCTTTTTCCAAAATTGAAAACGGCACTAGGTGGAAAGAAATTTTCGTCTAACAACGAACTTATCATCTTCGTAAATGAGTATTTTGCAAGCCTTCCTCAATCGCATTCTAGAGATGGCATAAGGGCATTGTATTGCTCTTTTAGGAGAATATATTGAAAAATAAAGAATATTTTGTATTTAAAAAATTCGTTTTTCTTTTCCATTCTCACTACTTGTCAAACTACCCTCGTATGTTTTCCTTGATATCGGTTAGACACTTAGACATTTACGTCTTGTTCCTATTCAAAAAAGAAATGCCTGAGCTAGAGTCATATTGTATTGTTAAGAAAAAAAAATCATTCGCAAGTATCTTTATACTACGCTATATGATAGTTGACAGTTCCAATTTCATTTAAAAAAATGAGCGATTTGTTGTGTTTGAGTTTTATAAAAAGTTTAAAATGGAAGATCAGAGTGCACTTTTGTCTATTTCTGTAAAACCAAAAACGCGCATCACGCGAATGAAAAGCGAAAAGTAGCGTAAAGTTTAGTGTTACAGTATTCAACAAGAAAGCCAATGATGACAAAGTGAAGGCGTTGTTCGAGTCAAATCTTTGGCACACAATATCGATACGAAAGATTGCAGAAATGTATGAAGTGTAAATTTTCCTAAATAATCTATAAAGATTTCATAACATTTTGCTTTCTGGACCAACGATTAAGAGAAGGCAGAAATGATGTGGGTGATGATAAGTGTTCACTTCGATGGGTTGAAACTAGTCGGCGAAAATATCTAAAATTGCATTAAAATTTGGAAATAGTCATTGCATTTTAACCGAAAAAGCGGTCCTCGGAAGTTAAATTCAAAGTTTGTTGCTTACCAATTAACAAATGTCTATAATAATATTGAATTAGGCATTGCAAAGACAACTTCTTAAAAACGATCGTAACTGGTGATGAGTGGTACTTTAAATATGATTCAGAAGCCAAGCATCAAAGCGACGAAATGGTGGTCACCAAATGAAGTTTAAAAAAATCACGATTGAAGAAAATAAAAATTCAATACAATGCTTATTGCTTCCTACGATTCCAAATAGACTATTTACGGAGAATTCGTTCCAAGTTGTGCAACGGCTAATACGAAATATTATTTTAATATAGCTTTACAGACTGTAGTCGTGTTCGCTCTGAACAATCGGAGCAGTTGGCAATTTTTGCGTGATAACGTACCTTCTCATCGTTCGAATTGTCACTGATTTTTTGACCAAAAATAATTTTTTTTTCGACAAGCTGCATTTGACGATGAAAGGAACGGTTTCCTTTCATCGTCAAACTAATGCAATGCGGTCATTGCATTAGTTAAAGATACACTCCGCGCAACATGAATAGGACCACCCGACTTGTTGCAAGCTTTCGGTGGTTTGATTCATTTACTAAAAATACAATGCAAGTTTGTAATGGTATGACATGGCAAATAATACGCATTATTGCGCAATAGTGCCTAACGTTATGCATTGGGTGACGTAAGTACCACGTACATATAAAATGCACCGCGCCGGTTGGATATGACCAGTATTTAATAGTAAGCTACCGGATGAGTGTCGAGTTACAACGTGTATCCGGATAAACAAACATCTGTAATTAAGGGTATTGTGCAACGATGGGACGACAGAAGTGCTTAAGTATGGAAGAAATTGGAAAAATTAAAGCGTTCCATCAAGAAGGGTTTCCTCAAGGGCTACTGCAAAGAAAATAAGTCGATCACACCAGGTTGTGAACAATTTTATTAGGGATCAAATTATGGAAAACGTTTTAAAGGGCGAACAACATCCGTTACAACTTATTACGCGAAGCATCGAATTCGGCATTAACGGCAAGACAAATCGCGAATAACGTTGGAACGAATGCATTGTACAAAAGTTACTGAAGACCTATTTAAAACGTTTGAAAATTAAACGACGGCCTCCTTTAAGGGAATTTCAGCGCACTGCACGCCTTCAGTTTGCTCAAGCAAAAATGGGGTGGACAAGAAAATGGCAAACTGTTATTTTCAGTGACGAGAAGAAGTTTAATTTAGATGGCCCGGATGGGTTTTCTTATTATTTCCACGATTTACGTTGCTAAGAAGGCTGTTGTTTCATATTTTTAATATGAGTAAAAGTTTTGGCAGGTTTTATTTTCCAACAGGATAATGCCAGTATTCACACCGCTTATTTTCAAGACAAGAGAGGTTCATCGCTCTCCCCGACCTGAACATCAATTGTTTGGGGATGGTTGTCGCGTAAATTGTACTCCAATGCTACCCAATTCAGTTGCGCTGACGAACTAGAGCAAGCCCTGAAACGATAACTATTTGAAGTTATAAGAAATAATGGCAAAAGTACTCATTATTGAACAATAAAGTATTTTGTTATTGCAAACGAATCTTTTATTTTGTATATTGGTCGTATTCAAGTGGCGTTTAATTACTCTACTTATTGTCATTAGTAACGTACATTTGCACTGACTTTTACAAAAATTATATTTGGTACCTACATACATCTTTTTATCAACCCTCTTATTTTCGAAAATAACAATTCCAGCGCGCTACCATGTTTATACCAACTACAAATGTCATATATGCAGTTGGTCCTATTCATGTTGCGCGGAGTGTATGTCAACTACAAATAATCACAGTCATTTGAGACATTTTCTTCTTGAACGCGCAAATCGTTGTGTTATTATTTTTAAGTAAATGAAGTGATTTTTGCTAAGACTATTCCTGTTTTTAAGCAATTTTGGTTAATTCTGGACAAAGAATCTTTGTATTATATGGTGTATGTATACAATACAAAGATTCTTTCAGAGAGACAGATCCAAAGAGTGGAATTAATGAACTTGTTTTATTTTTATATAGTAAAATGTTAGAGTGTATTGCCCTTATTTAATTGCTTGTAATAAGCAACTACGTTTAGAATTTCCCAAAGGATCCGATTAGCCTCTTTCTCCCAATAAGTTGTAAATTTTAATAAATTGTGTTATAAATTCGCAATAAGAAGACGACTTATAAGATTAGCGAAAAATACGTATATCAAGCAGTTAGAAGCGAAATTTCTACGACCGTAATTATTATTTAAAATTTTATGTTTATATCAGTTACAGAACATTGCAAAAGAATGAGTAATAAAGTCGAGAACTCGTCAAAATACAGATGATTTTGTTAAACATGTACTGAGTCTCACTAATGCTAAAAAAACGTCCAACTAAGGTTATTGAATAAAAGAATAAACATCGGTACCATGACAACACGATGCGGTGTATGATAAACTAGAATAAAGTGTAGAGATCTATGAAATGAATTCTTGAGAAAATTTAAACCGAAATTTCGTCATTCGAATCTGTTTTTTTGACATGTATTTCTAAATGATAACCGTGTTCATCTTGTGAAAAGCAGATGAATGAAATACACTACCGCTACGGAAGTATGGACAGCAACTATGTATGTCTAGCAACAACAAGAAAAAAAAATAAAAAATATTAATAAAATTAAACAAGAATGAATATTTATTAATTCTTTATATAATAAAAATTAAAATTGCAATTCATTAAACTCATTCCTAATATATTTTTATATTATTAATATATTAATTATACTTTCTTTTCATCGAAGAAACCAGTATTCGCGGCGATTACAGCTTTTGTTATTCGGGGCATTCTTTCTATTAATTTCCTTATTACATCTAGTGTAATGTTATTCCATTCTTTTTGTAAAATATTCCAAAGCTTTTCCTTCGATATTGGACATTCTCTCTTCTATCGAGTTCATCCCATAATAATTCAATGGGGTTGAGCGCCGGACTCTGAGGCGGCCGTGTCATTACTTTCAAAATATTTTCATTTTTCTCCGGATCTAGGTATTTTTTACACAACAACTACGTGTGTTAGGAGTCATGATCATGCATAAATTCAAAATTATTACCGATTAATCGCAAGCCTAGTGGTTAAACATGATTTTTCAAAATTTCTCGGTAATTCTCCTTTCTCGTAATACCATCTATTTTTATCAAATATTCCATTCCGGGTAATGAAAAACAGCACCAGACTACAACAGAATCACCCCATGTTTCACCGTTGGAGCTATGTCATCTGGCAACATTTTTTCTCGCGGCGATCGTCTGACGAAAATTCTTCTATTTTGCCTGAACACTTCAAATTTCGTTTCGTCACTCCACAGTACGTTCTTCCAGTCATCGATTGTCCAATTACGGTGTAACCTTGCCCATTGAAGTCATTTGTGCTTATTTTCACGTCGTAATAATGGTTTCCGAGAGGCAACGCGACCGTGTAAATTTGCTTCCACTAATCGTCGTTTCACTGTACTCGCAGAAATATTTTTAGCACGGCCCTGATTAAATTCGGCTGTTATTTCATGTGCCATTAATTTTCTATTTCTTTTCCTAATTAATTTAATTCTTTCGTCGTCAGCTTTAGAAGTACCTCTCGATGGTCCCAACCGATTACGGTGTTCCAGACTGCCAGTTTCTTGAAATCGACGAATTGTGAGATTCACTGTCGATTTTCACAATACTATCGCTATGTACTGGCATTAATAAAATTTTTATGATAGTTATATAAAATTTAATCAAGTGTCCATACTTCCATGAGTGGGTGTGTATCTATAAGACATCCTATGAAAATTTATATTTCGAGGTGTGTCAATACGTATAATTTAGGGAAATGGGAAATTTTCACAAATAATTTAAAAAGACTTCATCTCATATACAAAATAAAGATTCGGCAATAATTAATTACGTCAGTTTCTACTGGAGAATTACAAATAAAATTATAATCGACGTAAGGTGGAAAATCCTCTAATTATAGTGGTTTTATAAAAATGGGTATTCACTTAATACAATAGAAGCAATGAAAACGTACTTCCGCAATATAGTTTTTAGTTGGAAAATATGCATGATAGGCATTTGGATTATATTTTAAAGTTAGTGCAGAGTATATTGAAACACTGTTAAGTAACTCAACGCAGTAATAAGTAGTGACTCCTTCCATTTCTAAATAATAGCGTAATAGTGACTTATAACATCTTTTATTTGATATACATTTTATTTTGAGATATAGTTTTGAGACAATGCTTGCGCATACCCTCTATGTTACTAACTGCATTTTCTAATTAGAATAAAAGGCTATTGCGAAAAGTATAATTGTGCATTATTGTAAGATAATATAATTTTTCAATAGCATATCAAAATTCAATCCTAAAATGTTCCGTTTTTACATGCAAAATGGCTACCAAATGAAACTAAGGTGTAATTTGTTGTTACGGGTATATGTACTTAAGATAATTTACGATGTACTATATAAATAAACAGAGATTATTACTATAAAAAGATTTTTAGAGACAATATATGTTACGACAGTGTTATTGGAATAAAATTATATGAGTAAATTTTAATATGGAACAAAAAAATAATAACTTATGTCGTGATATTTATTTTATAAACTAATATTAACGTTGTAAACAACTAAATTAAAGATTCAAGATTAATAAAATAAAATTGTAGAAGTTACCTGTCGAAATTACATGTTCTGTTGTGATAGATCGTTATACATCCAGAGTTAGGAAACTTAAGTATTTAAGTATTATTACTTAAGTATTGAAGACAATGAAAATAATACGATGAAAAGGGCCGTTTAATAATGGCAAAAAGAATGATCTGAAACGATGGAAAAGAAAATGTTGAAACTTAGAATATGTAATACCAGCAGTGTTGGCTACGAAGTACATATATAATGTCAAAAACCAAAAAACTGTCTAGTGCTATTTTAAGATTAACAGAAATTAAAGGACCAAACAGAGTACCGAGAGTGCTCGAATTAAACACGCTCGCGAACGAATTCAATTCGAGCGAGTTATATTTTCTATATTAAAAATAACTATTCTTACGAGTTGAGTTTGTGCTCGCGAGTTAAATAATAAAACTCGCGAGCACAAATTTTAAAACGAACGAATTAAATAAAATTGTGCTCGCGAGCAGAATTTTTTCCTACTCTTCTCACGAGTTGAATTTGTGCTCGCGAGTTTAATAATAAAACTCGCGAGCACAAATTTTAAAACGAACGAATTAAATAAAATTGTGCTCGCGAGCAGAATTTTTTCCTGCCCTGGGACCAAAACAATAATGTGTATTCTCTTTAGACAGCTATTATCTATATTTTAAAATCTCGTAAATTTGCGTAATTCAGGCTTGGGACAACTTTGAGGTATACGAAATAAATATATACGTAATGAATTCAATAGGAAAGGAATCAATAAGTCATCCACATCATCAAGTTTCGAGATCTACAATTACATGTTATAAACGCATCTTAAATTTTGTCTATTATGTCTCTATTCTTCATTTATATTTCAACCGCAATTTAAATGAGAAATGTCTTCGGGCACCGCAGTATTATTTGTGTTTGCACTTCAAGACTATATGATGATGAAACGACGATAGACTGTTTACGGGATTCAATATATATGTGCATATACATATATATATATATACACTCCGCGCAACGAATTAAATAAAAGCTTTCGGTGGTTTGAAAAACAATTTTTTACTAAAAATACAATGCAAGTTTGTAATGGTATGATATGGCAAATAATACGCATTATTGCGCAATAGTGCCTAACGTTATGCATTGGGTGACGTAAGTACCACATACATATAAAATGCACCGCGCCGGTTGGATACGACCAGTATTTAATAGTAAGGATGAGTGTCGAGTTACAACGTGTATCCGGATAAACAAACATCTGTAATTAAGGGTATTGTGCAACGATGGGAACAAAGTGCTTAAGTATGGAAGAAATTGGAAAAATTAAAGCGTTCCATCAAGAAGAGGTATTCCTCAAGGGCTACTGCAAAGAAAATAAGTCGATCACACCAGGTTGTGAACAATTTGATTAGGGATCCCGAGAATTATGGTAAACGTTTTAAGGGGCACAACATTTTTACAACTAAGAGAGAATTCGAAAATTATTACGCGAAGCATCGAATTTTTAACGGCAAGAAAAATCGCTAATAAGTTTGTAACGAATGCATCGTTAAGAACTGGCCGAATTAAAAAGTTTTAAAAATTACACGACAGCCTCCTTTAAGGGAATTTCAGCGCACTGCACGTCTTCATTTGCTCAAGCAAAAATGGGGTGGAAAGAAAATGGCAAACGCAGTGACGAGAAGAAGTTTAATTTAGATGGCCCGGATGGGTTTTCTTAAACGATTTACGTAAAGATGTGTGATTCAGTCACGAAGGCGAGCCGATCTCATGGTATTAGGGGAGCTGTTTCCTATAACGGACCTGTTGATTTAGTAATAGTGAAGGGCATTTTAAAATTCGGAAAAGTACGTCCAGCTGCTGCAACAGGTGAAAGACAAATTTTCCAACGTTATGGCAGGTGGACCATTTTTTTTCCAACAGGATAATGCCATATACACCGCGCGCATTGTTCGACGCTGGTTTCAAGAACAAGGCATGGAGGAATCGATTGTCCATCGCTCTCCCCCGACCTGAACATCATAGAAAATGTTTGGGGATGGTTGTCGCGTAAATTGTACTCCAATGCTACCCAATTCCGTTGCGCTGACGAACTAGAGCAGGCGCTGAAACGAAGTTGGGCGGAACTTCCCGTTGACTACTTGAGAACCCTGTATAATTCCATTCCATCCCGACTATTTGAGGTTATAAGAAATAATGGCAAAAGTACTCATTATTGAACAATAAAGTATTTTGTTATTGCAAACGAATCTTTTATTTTGTAGATTGGTCGTATTCAAGTGGCGTTTAATTACTCTACTTATTGTCATTAGTAACGTACATTTGCACTGACTTTTACAAAAATTATATTTGGTACCTACATACATCTTTTTATCAACCCTCTTATTTTCGAAAATAACAATTCCAGCGCGCTACCATGTTTATACCAACTACAAATGTCATATATGCAGTTGGTCCTATTCATGTTGCGCGGAGTGTATATATATATATATATATACATATATACATATATACTAAAGTTTAGTCGCACTACAGATAATTTTAATTGCAGAAAGAAATAAAATATTTAAGTTAATATATTGAAATTTTATCCAAATTAAAATTATTTTACATATTTGCATATTATTTAATCGAAGTATTTTGCATAAATGAATAAACGCCTTATTTTCTATTTCAAGAAATAATATTCAGGTAAGAAATATAATGAAGGTATCGTGGAGATTATCCCTTACTCGGAATTGTTTATTGTATAGTTTATTACGTGAACGTAATAGCCAGTCTTTAACCTGATATTTGTGTTCTTGTAAGGGTATATTTTATGTCTATTACACAGTGAATACTCAGTATTCACGTTGTTAATGAAGTGCCAGCAAGTGCTATCGAGTGAGCGTATTCTTTTTAATTGTGTTTAAAACATGGCAAGGAGAAAGCAACTAACTCTTGAACAAAGGGCAAGAATTAATGCTTTGCACGAAATAAAGCTTTCTAATAGAGCAATCGCCCGAAAACTAAAAGTTTCCGAGTATTTTGTTCGTCAAACTATAAAGAAAATGGCAGAAACTGGCCAACTCGGGGACCGAAAACGCAGTGGACGGCCGAGGATAACTACTAAAAGAGAAGATGAATATCTGATATTAATGTCCTTCCGCAACCGTCGCCTTACAGACCCGGAAATAGCAGCACAATATAACGTACACCACGAAACCACGGTTAGCGTAACAACAACCAAACGCCGTCTAGCTGAAGCTGGACTTGAAGTCGAGTAGCAGTAAAAAAACCACGTCTATCTGCACAACATAAACAAAAAAAATTGGCCTGGGCGAGAACACACTGGACTGTCGAAGAATGGAAACAAGTTTTATGGACAGATGAACCCAAATTTGAAATTTTTGGAAATAAACGCCATATTTTTGTTCGTCGTGTGTCGGGGAGAGAATGTTAGATGAATGTGTGGTTAAGACAGTGAAATATGATGGTGGAAATGTGATGGTTTGGGGTTGCTTTGGAAGTGGGCACATCGGAAATTGGTGCAAATCACAGAAAGAATGACAAAAAAAGTTTATTTGGGTATATTGCAAGAGCATGCTCTTCCGCTAGCGATGGAACTAATGGGTTCGGGGTTTGTTTATCAAATAACGACCCCGAGCACACGGCAAGGATTGTAAAAAGGTTTTTCGCCGACCAAAATGAAAGAGCATTCCTTACATTAATGACATGGCCACCCCAAAGTCCGGACTGCAATCCGATAGAGCTATTATGGGACTGTTTTTATCGTGAAGTGCGTAAAATACCTTATACTAGCAAGACAGATCTTTGGGGTAAGTTGCGGAATGCATGGAACTCTATCGATGAAGAATATCTCGACCGACTAGTTGAACGAATGCCACTTGTTTGTGAAGTCATGATCGCAGCTAGTGGTGGTTACTTTGACGAAAGTAAAATTTAAGCTAACTTATTATAATATTACTTAATAATTAGTCAATTGCTTGAATTGTATGTTAATTTAGTATTTTATAAATAAATTTGCCATGAAAATAAACAGTTTCTTTAATATCATTCAGCAATTAACATTAACTGTAGTGCGATTAAACTTATGGACGGTAGTGTATATATTGGAATGATCGCAAATTTTAAGTTTTGTATGTGTATATATATATATATATATATATATATATATATATATATATATATTGGACCCCGTAAACAGTCTACAGTTCAGCTTTGTTTTCATTGTTTGTTTTGGTCTTTATAAGTAAAAACTTAATTGAGCGATAGTTTACTTTTTCCGTGTTTAAAAACGAGCTAAAAATAGTTCACTTTGTATTCAAACAACAAGCGTCCTTTCGATCGGAATGATTTTAAAAGTTATGTATATTTTAAAGGATTTCCAAGTTGAAAACAAAATAATATTTTTCATTAATGACTCGCTCTGTCCTCAGATTCGCTAATTACTGATCCACCCTTCAAAATTAAAAATATAAAATAGAGACCACAAACCGCAAACTGTTGATGTGGATGCTATCTGCTTTTGGGTTTCCGGCTGGAACCGCGTCACTAGTATATCTGCCGACGTTTCGTACCCATTTGTATGGGACATCTTCAGGGCTGAACTACTGCACTGAAACTGATGTGGAGTTTAAGAAGCAGTTTATTTAAAAAAAATTACAAAATATCTTCAATTCATAGCAAATAAATTAAAAGCTCAACTTCCTCGGAAACTCTATTTTCGTTAAAGTAACATTTATGTAATATCAAGGTTGGTATGCTATAACGGGCAACGTGGTATTGAAAAACAGTCTCTATTACTGTGTATAATATTTGTAAAGTTGTTACATCCACAGTAATACGCCAACTACATGTGTTGTTTATGTAAGTCCTAACAGGCAAGCATGCAAATATCTATGAAACATAATAAGTTAGTTATTACAAAAAATTTTGTTTTAAAACTTCAAATGCGTAAGTTCAATGCATCGTTATAAAAAAGTGCATTACAGCAGACTCGTCTACATATGACATGTAATATCTACACAAGTTGACTAATATGTTTCAATCGAAGTAATATACCATAAAACATACAGATTATTGTCGCATATTTTTCAAACCACGCGTCAAACCATTTTGCTTATTACTAGAGTTAGACAGTCATGTCTGTCTGACAGGAGCAGGCCATCCTGTAGCGAGAAAGGTTGCCTGAACCTGTAGTCTATTCATGATAAAAATCGGTTCACGTTATCAACAGAACTTTCAAAATGACAAATATTAGTATCTTAAATTTTTGTCATTTTGAAATTTCTGTTACTGACTTACACTGATTCTTATTGTAAATAGCGTATATACATATATATGTATATTTACTTATGTAAGTATGGGCGACCTTCCTCATTACACAATGGCCTGCTCCTGTCAGGCAGACACAACGATCCTGCTCTACTTATTATTCGATTGTCAACGGATCAGTAACACTTATGCATAATTATAAGTTTCGTGCGCCAATCATCTAAAGTAATGAGATAACACCAATTGCAGACTTGTAACAACATAAGCGCTACTTCGATTGAAATTTAATATCAAACGTAAACGTCAAAAAATGGATGTTGCTTTAGGTCTTCAATTTGTGTTGGCAAACAAGTTGTCAGTTATCTCACTTCTTTAGAGAACTAATGTACATACATACATATACGTGTACTTTTCAAAACCATCATAACGTCGAAAGTAAATGTTTTTGTTAAGTTGTTATGTGTTATAGAAAACGCCTTGTCTAAACAGAATAAATTGTATACAAAATATTAAAAAAATGAAAATTTTACCTTTAATTTTTTTCTACAATTTACTTTGTCTTTGCTCTGCACAAAATGGTTAGTGCACTATTTTCAAATAAAAAATTTTGTAAGCAGTATAGAAACTTCGAAATCTGCATATATTCATCAAAATTTTTTCGTGTAAATTCTTCTCTTTGTATTTTGAATCTTTCTAATAGCTAATTTTGATTAAACAAAATTGCGATTACACGGCGACTTATCAGTACTTAGTGAGTCTGGCGAAACAGAACATCACTAATAGAAACATTATTAATTTTTCAATTTGGCTGTCCTTCAAAACATGACTCAAAATTTTCGTTCATCCGATCCTAAAAACGCTTGTTATTTAAATAGAAAGTGAACTATTTTTCACTTGCTTAAAACACGAAAAAAGTGAGCACCGATCAATATTCAAGTTTTTATTTTTTAAAGAAGAAAAACGATGAAATAAAAACTGAGCTGGAGTCTATTTACCAAGAATAAAACGACAGTAATCTGAGTTCGAAAGAGGCCAGATCAACATATTTGATGAAAAAAGTATGTACAAGGAAAATATCGCATTCGTTGACTGTGGACCACATATATTAACAAGAATGCATTTCAGCCCTCAATTTAGAGAAATTAAGACCTGATCTGAATAACGTCAGAAAACTAAAGCGATAACAGGCGAATATTTTGCATACATTTTAGAAGAACAGCATAATGCAACATTACACAACAAACTTCACTTAAAAAGAAACACATGCTTTTCCTTTAGGATAATGCATACAAATATACTATTATTAGTTAGTAGTGTTATCCGAAATTGTAAATCTTTTTCTAATGTAACAGCCCTGAAATCACTGTTTTACTCTCTTGTCAGATCCAAGCTCGAATATACGGTTCTGGTTTGGTCGCCTTATTACGGGGTGCATAGGCAGGCTCTGGAATCGATTCAGAGGAAGTTTGCGAAGTTCCTATGGTATCGCGTGGATGGTCGGTATCCAATTCGGGGTT
Source organism: Dermolepida albohirtum (assembly GCA_031893035.1). NCBI lineage: Eukaryota > Metazoa > Arthropoda > Insecta > Coleoptera > Scarabaeidae > Dermolepida > Dermolepida albohirtum. Next base: position 171,878 of record JAVIWB010001573.1, on the reverse strand, counting down.
CGGAGCATGGTGAATTACTATCGAGGTTTGGCGTGATTTTTTTGGAGCAGCGGCGGTTTGCCGTTGGTGTAGTATTTCTTTACAAGCTTGTACACGGTAAAGTGGACTGCCCTTCTCTACTCTCGCAGATATGTTTTAATGTCCTTCGTTTGACTTCTCGTCAGAATGTTACTTTTTATTGCCCCGCTGCTAGAACCAATGTGCTGATCAAATCGCCTCTATTCGTAATGTGCAACAATTTTAATATGATTTCAGACATTGCAGATATAAATCATGACACGCTAAGATCGATTGTTGCAGCGGTATCCGAGTATTTCGCTCGTAAGTAGTGTGTTACTGGTTATGTGTTATCTTTCCGGATTTTCTTTTCCCTTTTTTGTTTTTCTTTTTTTTTCCTTTTTTTTAAGTAACTAATTTTTATTTAAGTAACTAATTTTTGTTTAATTACGGTAACCTACATTTGATTTATTTTACTTGTACGCATTAATGTAGTAAGTTTTGTCCTGTAATAGGAGCTTTGGCTCTGTTAGGCAATAAAGAGATATTATTATTATTATTATTATTATTATTATCATTATTATTATTATTAGTTACCTTCCGGAGGACCAAACCCCGTGTATTGTGGCAGAAATTAACGAATTAGTCGCCAATATGTTTCCACACCCAACTTATTCGCCGGGTTTAGCATCGTCAGATTACCGCTTTTTTTCACGCCTAAAAAAATAATTATCAGGGCAGAAATTTTCAATAGGCAATTGTCTTGGATGCTTATTTTAATCAACTTGAGAGTTTTGAATTTTATCAAAAAACATAGAGACTTTAGATCATCGCTGGTCCAAATGTACCGAAGTGACAGCGGATTATGTTGAAAAATAAACACAATTTCATTCCACGGCCTTTTCAGCCCATCCTCGTATGTATAGTATTCAATATAATGCTTTCTAAATAAGAGAGAGGAAATTATAACAAAATAATCCCGTTTCTTAATTAAACAACTTTATTTCAGATCTGAAAAGTTTACAATGATTTCTATTTAATAAATATAAGCATCAAAAAAGCAGAGCAGATATGAGTAATATTTATATACACACATTTTGCTACGATATTTTTTTTAAAGCTTATTTTACAAAATATAGGCCGACCTTTTCTTTACTAGGGCAATATTAACTTTTCATAATCATTTCAGTGACATCAGCTTTTGACATATGCATATAAAGATAATTTAGATAGTTAATGATATCACTGATAATAATGCTTTGATAACACGTATACAATTATAAATAAATCTAATTGTGGAAAAATACCAACTAAAATTTTCAACGACTTACATGTAATATTTATATCAAAATCGGAAAACAAACGTTATAATTATTTGCAAAGCTCTCCAAATACAAAAAAATCTGCAATTAATTTTCTTATCATGTGATTTCACGAGGTCTAAACGTGATCGGTACGCTAGTGTAATAGAAAGCAAAATATGAATGCACACGATTTTTAATTTGGATTACCTGAATACTTATGTACTTATTTAAACATGTTTAAAATAACATTCAGAAATAATACATTGTCATACTGATGAAATTGTTTCTGAGGATCTGCCGGTACAAAAATTATGCGTTTTATAAAACATTACGAAATGTAACGCAAGATTTATTATTAAATTTATTATAATTATTGCAAACAAATTACTTTTTATTGATAACTAGCTGTACCCTGCGCGCGTTGCTACGCCACCAACTAAAATAAATTTGAAGGAAAGACATTCACAAATATTCAATTCATTTTGAGTCATTTTATTGATTTTGTTCATTTTGAAAAAAATTGTGACATTGCAGCGTTTCGTTTCAATTCGATATTTATTAAAGTGCTGTGGGATACACAATATTTCTTGTTTTTCATCTGGTGCGTAAACGAATAAATCAGAAAGATAGAGCTGCCCATGTGAGAAGCGTGGATTCTCCAAATTTAATCCACACACTTACAACGATTGTCCTTGTGCTTTGTTGATAGTCATTGCGAAAGCGGGTCGTACCGAGAACTGTAAACGTTTGAATTCGAATGGCATATCTGTCGGGATCATTGGGATACGTGGCAACAGTACGTCTTCACCTTTGGATTTTCCAGTCAAAATTGTTGCCTCGATAACATTGTTCATCATTTTCTTGAGTGAGAGTCTGGTTCCGTCGCAAAGTCGGGTTGGATTTATGTTTCGAAGAAGAATGATGGGTACGCCAATTTTCAATGTAAGAACGTGCGGTGGCATGCCTGGCAAATCAAGCGAATTCAAGAATTTAGTTGGATAGTTGACAATTTCGTCTTGATTCACCACAGTATCGATGGACTTATATGTTGTCGTTTCGCCGGGTATTCCATTGTGAATGGTGAAGTTTATGGTATTGACATCGATGTTTTTGGTCGCTAATATAGTACGCGTACTGAGCCACTGATGATTTTTGTAGTTCTGTGCAATGTTTGGGAAAACTTTTTATTCAAGAATTTAGTTGGATAGTTGATTTCCAATTTTAATTGTTTTTTGTCGTACCAACTACTTCGTTGTGATCATCGAAAGTAGGGGAAGTTGTTTGCAATACAAAAGTGGGAGAGAAACAGAAACTGCCAGTGAGAGAATATTTTATTAGTTTCACGCCAAACGGCAAAACATTTCAAGAAAATAGCCATGTTTGAAAATCTTTTTAATTTTTAGAATTTTCTATTTCATTTATTTCAAGAATATTTTATTAGTTTCACGCCAAACGGCAAAACATTTCTCGCGCGCTTTAACCTAACTGCACTCTTTCCACTTGTGGACAGCGCATATCTAATTCTAGAATGAACAAGTCTGTATATATATATATATATATATATATATATATATAGATAAAAATTATTTTTAGAATTATTTAATTTTCCTTTAAATAGTATTACGTTCTAAATTAAAATATGTTTAAATCTTGTAGATACTTTGCTTGTGATATAAATATGGGCCTTCACATTTTACGAAAGTTTTCCTAGAAAATTTTAGGCATAAAAAATTATGGAATTTTTAAAGACAATAATTTTATTCTTTTTCAAAATAAATCCCTTTAGCTCAAATATTTGTTCAATAAATTTTTCAAAAACGAAAGGCAAACTTTCGATAGTCCCATAGCACTGCAAACAACTGGACTACTATATCTGAAATAAACAGAAATCATTTTTTGTTTACATTTTTACCACGAATAATTTTTATTGTTTCTTCCTCATTTTCAAATTCTCGGACAGCTAATCGATACATTGTCGTGGAATCATCATTTTATATGCAGGATTCATCAGCTGCAGTGATATTAAATATGTACCTTCTTTAAAGATTCTACATTGAACTTTTCTAGTCCATGCTTGTTTTTATTTTCGGTGAACAAATGTGGAAGATTTTGATAACTTTGTGTTTTTGAACAAAATTTATCATACATATAAGATAAATCTCGTTCAAAATCACAAAAAAAAATCGGCCCAAAAAGCATTCCGTACAATTCTAATATTGCTTATTGATAAACATACAACTTATATGAATAAAAAATGTATATCTCTGAACGCTTCAACTTTAATCAAATAAAACTGTAACTGGATTGCTATGGATTTCTTTAGAATGCAAAATACTAGGAATCGTGTTTTACACATCTTCCGTCCTCATAAATATTTGTGAAAATTTCCAACAACTCGATACATTTGCTGCCTGGATAAATCAGAAAAAATGAATAACGTGACTTATCTTATGATTATATCAAAATTCCATTATTATTCTGTCTCTGATATAACAACAGAATCTCAAGTAAGTTATTTACGATTCGATGGGAGAAGTTTAAAATTCGTCGTCCTAGTCAATGCTCTAAAGTTGCTTGGAAATCAACATAGTGGTTAAAGGTTTCGTATATAACAAACGAGAACATTAAGGGTCATTTGAATCGCACGATTGAGAACCACTTACAAAATCTTTCATTATGCAGCAAAATAGCAGCCGAATCAACAAATAAATATGTATGTACTGTGTCAAGCGAGCATTTTTTAGGTATAAATTGCTCGCTTGTTGCACATATTAAATAGCATAGTAAAATGTATATTTTAATAACGTTTATTATTAGTTTTTCTACAAAGAACGATTCTTACAAAAGAAAGAATGACTAGTTGAATTTGATGGAGCCTGTGGTTGATTGACTTGATCAATAAGGTTGATATATAACCCCTTTCCACATTAACTTTTGTAAATTCTGTATACGCATTTCGACAACCAAGTTGTCATCATCAGCAGATAATTTCAAAGTGTCGCACCTGGTAAAACACGGCGAAAAACAACCGCACGAAAATCAAACTCCGTACGCGATCCACACCGTTCAAAACCAAGATGTACTGTGTGTGTACACAACGTGAAAAAATAGGATAATCTAATTGATCTCTACCACAAACTCACAAACGCACGTTGCTCACACATTGCTAGAATGACACTAAATTTCTAAAATCCACAATTCTTTTCAATAGGGGATTAACTAGGGTATTCAAAAACGCATTTCTGTAAATACCATTAACTATTTTTACGGTTAATTTCCGTCAGACTTGGATAATACAGAGAATAAGGGTTTTTACCTGGGGTGTCTAATACATCTGAGCATGGTTGTATGTACTTTTGTTTTTGTAATATCTTAATTCACAAAAAAAAATATGTATAAAAAGTTTAACTAAACATCTAAGATCAAAGTTTTCGTCTTGAAAATTATATTTCATATAAAATTGCCAATTATTTTGATAGTTTTAGATATAAATATAAAAATAAAACGCGATCACGAATGTAACTTTTTTATTTCTCGCTATTTCCCCTAGAACCTAAAATAGCCGAAGTGTCAAAACTGTATATTCTTTAAACTATAGTGCATGGACGTTACACGGCCTACGGAATATCGTCGACCACATTTGTATTAATGTGGTCTTACTACAAAGCACTTTGTATGCTAGATTATTCTCAACTGTATTTATTAATATTAAAATATGAATAACTGTTTACAGAAATTCTAAATAACTGTTAAATGAAGCTATTTCTGAGGATTTCTAATTTTTCTTAGAATCTACACACCACTGCTGAGTAAAGTGATATTGAGTATTGTAAACCAACCGACTTGCTTGTAAAAGTATTAGTGGATAATTTTGTGAACTCAAGCACGTTAAGTAAAGAAAAAAGTGATCTGTCATTATTAATCTTCACGAAGAAGATTATTCGGTTAGTAAAAAGAAAAAGAAATAATATTGAAACATCCTTGAAGAATTCCTGTAAAATAGATGTAAATTTTACTTTAATGGTTCAAAACACAAGGCACGATTATGCAGAAATTACTTAGATAACACAGGCCAACACACATTTTGATGACTGCGATTTTTTAACTGTTCCTGGGTAATTTTTGGATGCAGAATGTAAAAAAGTTCTCAGATTTGGTCTACCAGATCTAGTTTTTGAGTTTTTTAAAAAAAATTGTGTATATATTTTACATTATAACTGTTATAATATATAATATTACTATTGACAGTTAAAAAAACAAAGACACATGGATTTAAGTATTTATTGCAAAAACTTAATTTACATAATTACATTAGTCACTAATCACATAAAAATTTTCTTTTATACGACTTTCTAGAATGGAGTTTACTAGGGTAGCCTCGCTGAAGGTTCCAGCAGTACTCCGCCATCATGTGGCTATCCCATCGTCCTTGATAACGATCTTCCATAGTTTTAATATCCTGATCTTTCCCCCTGTTCTTCACTACAATCACCTAAGTTTTCTGGAAAACGATCTAGGTGGCTGTGGAGGTAGTGAACTTTTATACTCATGTTACAGCCGAGAATATTAAAATTTGAAAGCATAATTTCCACTAATTCTACGTAATTCTCTGCTTTATGATTACCAAGAAAATTTTGTACATATTTATCTCTTTATTTGTTGTCCTTTATCAGAAAAAAATATCAATTAACCTGTAACCTGTATCTCAAAAACTAGTACTGATAGAAAAAATCTGGTGGCAATTTTGGAATCAGCACATTAAAAACATCTAAAATCAGATGTTAGATTTCCGGCACCAAATATTTTTTTTCATTTTGTTACCCTGTGTAATAAACAACATTATAATGTTTCCAATAATTCGATGGCAATCGTAAGAATGCCGAAATATTAACTGCTGAGTGTGATCACTTCGACGAAAAGAAAATTTAATTTTTAATTCGGTTTGATATTATATTTCGTCTATGTAAGTAATACGTTATTTATGTATTTTATATACAGATTTTATGTTTTTATGTTGGAACTGTTTTGAAAATAATGCAATTGTTCCATAAGCCAAAATGTACATACATACATATATATATATATATGTACATATATGCTATACCTAATATACTGGTGCAATATCCGGTGTATCGAAATTATTTTAAAATTGTATTTGTTAACTGTTTTATAAATGTTTGAATACGCAATGTGCGAATTAATTAAAAAATAATTAAAATATTAATCAATCATTTCTATTAATATGTATCATAACGTGCATAGATATTTTTTCCGTTGAACCCACTTGTAACGATTATATACAAACTTTGAGATATTCATACAATAGGGAAGTTAAGTGCCAGCTCGCAAACGATAAATATTTGATTGCAAATGTGCGCGAGTATGTTTATAAATAAATCGACTCATGCAGTAAGTTCAAGTTATCATTCCACATCCCGCTTTACGTATGTCTACTTTTATAAAGCACGTGGAAAAAGCGTGATAAATGTATTTATTTAGAGATAGCTCGCGTAAAAATAATAACCTTCACTGTACAAATTTACCGTGAAAGCCGTAAATCTCATTTATACTAATCAGAAAATCCGGAATAAGTTACTAAATTGTATTACGTAAAAATAAATACCATTCCTTCAATAATATATGGTACAGTAGCAAGTATCGAATGATATATATATATATATATATATATATATATATATATATATATATACTACCGCTCACGGAAGTATGGACAGCAACTATATCAAGCAACAAGAAAAAAAAATAAAAAATATCAACGAAATTGAACAAAAATTAATATTTATTGATTCTTTATATAATAAAAATTAAAATTACAATTCATTAAACTTATTCCTAATATACTTATATTAATTATACTTTACGTTCGCGGCGATTACAGCTTTTGTTATTCGTGGCATTCTTTCTATTAATTTTCTTATTACATCTGGTGTAATGTTATTCCATTCTTTTTGTAAAATAATCCAAAGCTTTTCCTTCTATGTTGGACATTCCTTTCTAACTCTTTTATCGAGTTCATCCCATAATAATTCAATGGGTTTGAGGTCCGGATTCTGAGGCAGCCATGTCATTACTTTCAAAATATTTTCATTTTTCTTCGCCTCAAGGTAATTTTTACACAACAACGACGTGTGTTTGGGGGTCATTATCATGCATAAATTCAAAATTATTACCGATTAATCGGTCTGACGGTAAAGCGTGATTTTCCAAAAATTTTTCCTTTCAAATAATACCATGTATTTTTATCAAATCTCCCATTCCGACTAATGAAAAACAACCCCAGACTACAATGGAACCACTCCCATGTTTCACCGTTGAAGCTATCTGATAACATTTTTTCTCGCACCAATCGTCTCACGAAAATTCTTCTCTTTTGCCCGAACACTTCAAATTTCGATTCGTCACTCCACAGTACGTTCTTCCACTCATCGATTATGTAATTACGGTGTAACCTTGCCCAGTGAAGTAGTTTCTGCTTATTTCCACTTCGTAATAACGGTTCTCGTGAGGCAACGCAACCGTGTAAATTTGCTTCCAGTAATCGTCGTTTCGCTGTACTATTTTTTTAGAACGGCCCTGATTAAATTCGGCTGTTATTTCAATTGCCGTTAATTTTCTATTTCTTTTGCTAATTAATTTAATTCTTTCGTCGTCAGCTTTGGAAGTACCTCTCGATGGTCCCGGCCGATTTGAGTCTTCCAGATTGCCAGTTTGTTGAAACCCACGAATTGTGAAATTCACTGTCGATTTTTTCACTTTTAATTTTTCGCCAATATCGCGCACTGAATACTCCTCACGACGCAAAGTAAGTGTCGCTGATCGTGATCCATTATCAAACGACTTCCCCCGTGGTATTTTGTAAACAGAAATTACACTATTCGCTTACAAAATAGACAACTTCACACAAGCACGTTCAGTGATCTACTGATGGGTACACGGAGATTGTAATAGGGTAACCGACTCATTTCAGGTAAATTTCTAGACTTTAGTCCATTCTTAATGACCGTACCACTAATCCTAATTATATATAGTTGGAATTATCGTACAATGCTGTTGAGATGCAATATCAGGTAATTATAGTTATTATTAGATAAAACTGTTTCTATCATATTATTTGGAAAATATAAACAAATACAATACCTATTTGAGTTATAAACCTTCTTAAGAAAAAGGTACGAGGGTAGGCGTTTATATTTCGGGAACTGGCAACACTATTAGTGTTGCCTCCGATCTGATGATTGCATCGTGAAGTTTGTCATTTTTGATAATATATTTAAAAGTTGTTCGCGCTCGAAGCACATCAAAACAAATGGTCGCCTGTTTTTTCGGAAAAACCTGTCACATTGCAACCATGCCTTTAGAGACTTGTAGAACGGTCAATTCCGAATGGTACACAACTAGATGTTTTCCAAAAGTTTTTGAAGAAATAAGGAAAACAAACCAAAAACGACAGATCATTCTCCACCATCACAATGCGAGTTCTCACAGGTCGGTTTAAACAATTAAATATTTGACCGGGCAAAACATTGAATTGATGAGCCATCCGCCGTAAAGCCCTGATCTTTGATTTCTTTGTGATTTCTTTCTGTTCCCGCACGTGAAGAATAAACTTCGTGATCAACGGTTTTCTACGTCGGGAGAGAATTTTTTTTTGTGTGCTATTCCAGAAATATAAACGGTTACCCTCGTGTAATAATACTATTATCTAATTTTTATGATCGTTATATAAAATTTAGTGTCCATACTTCCATGAGCGGGAGTGTATATATATATATATATATATATATATATATATATATATATACCGTGAATATATTTTATAATGCAACATGCACATACATACACTAGTTGCTAGAGTAACGTAATAATGAAATGACAGCAATGTATTTTAGCGTGTATTTTATTTTGCAACATAGGATGTCAAAATAAGTTACTCTATTTTTGAGGTATGTATAGTGTAGAAGAAAAACTGTTATTAGTGAACTGGTATAACTCGAATATGAGTTTGAGGAGAGTAGCAGATTTGTTTCAAATTACATATCCTGACCGTTCAAGACCGAGTCCAACTACAGTAAGTAGGTTAGTACAGAAGTATAAAAATAATGGATGCATCGTTCCTAATCATAAAAAAAAGAATAGGCCAAGATATGTTATTACTGGCGCCAAAAGAGATGAAATTCTACAAACAATCGAAAATAATAATATGCTCTCCACAAGAGCTTTAGCACAAACTACAAATGTAAGCAAATCTTCCGTGCCTAAACTACTAAAACGAGAACATTTTAAGTCGTATCATTTTCAAAACCATCAGGAACTAATTGCGAATGATACAGAAAGAAGAAGTAACTTTTGTGAAATCATGTTGGATAAGCTTCATAATGATGATACTTTACTACGCAGAATTTGCTTTACAGATGAAGCAACATTTTATGTAAATGGTGAAGTAAATTCACAGAACTGCCGCTACTGGAGTAGACAAAATTTGCATAGATATCATATCACAAGGACTCAGCGGCCACAGAAAGTCAATGTTTGGACTGGGTTGATTGGACACCATATTGTAGGACCGTTTTTTATTGAGGGTACTCTTACAGGAGAAAAATATTTAGAATTGCTTGAGTACAGAGTTATGCCAGCCCTCCACGCTTTAAATATTGATGGTGAGATTTGGTACCAGCATGATGGCGCGCCGGCACATAATTCTCATATGGTTAGAACATTTTTCAACCAAAGATTTCCAAACCGTTGAATAGGCCGTGGAGGAGAAGTAGAATGGTCCGCAAGGTCACCAGACCTGTCTCCAAACGATTTCTTTCTTTGGTCATGTATCAGAAATAAAGTTTTTCATGGAGAACCTCTAAACAATATTGACCAATTAAAAAATAGAATACGAGTTGCTGCAAGAGAAATAACTCCAGAGCAGATACAAAATACAATAAATGAATTCTACAATCGCTTAGGATACTGTCTGGCCGTCAATGGTGACATTTTTGAAAATTTGTTAAATTAGTTTTTAAATTTTGTTCAACTACTGTATTTCACATCCTATGTTGCAAAATAAAATACACGCTAAAATACATTGCTGTCAATTCATTATTACGTTACTCTAGCAACTAGTGTATGTATGTGCATGTTGCATTATAAAATATATTCACGGTATACATATATATACATGTGTGTATGGAACTATATTTGATTGGTTTCTAAGCAACGTGTGACTTGTGTTCCAAGAAGGACTGTTCTCTCAACGAGATCGCACTCGTTTGGAGCTAGTCTGTTGTTTGCTGAAGCTGAACATCCTCAGACGGCTTAGGACCCAAAAAGATACATCTTCATCGTATATCCGCGAAAACATCAAGCGTAACATATACATACAGTGTGAGCAACAATGATTAATTTTACAAATGACAATTGAAAAAGCACTGCAATCAATTAGACTGTTTAAACTTGTTCAGTTACTCAGGTTACTTTGCCTTAACTAATTAATTAATCCGAAACTATTTAAAAGAAACAAATTTATTACAATATATTAAAATATATAACAAGATTAAACAAAATTTACAAGTATGAAAAATGCTCTCCATTGGATAATATACATAAATTAATGCAAGATTTCTTATTAAAACTTTTCGAAGATTTTTTCAGTGTTACGGCATTTACTTCATTTGTCACAGCTTCCGTTAATTCTACAGTATGAACGTGATTTATAAATAGTTTACTCTTCAAATAACCAAACATGAAATAGCTTAGGTTAGATCTGTTGATCTCGGTGCCCAAACGTTTCTGTTTATTAAATGTAGTATTTGATTTTTTTATAGTATGGTAGCTATGATAATTACTTGACTTTTACATAAAGCAGTAATTGGTAAATATAAATGCTGGGCAATATCATAATTTCTAATTTCTTAAACAACAATGACAATCATTTCCTGTCATTAATTAATAGTTCGTTTCCGTGGCCTAAACATTCTTAATATTTGTACATGAGTAGAGGTGCCCCATGCACTGGTCCTAGGACACTGTCCTGAGAAATACCGTGTTTAACTGTCAAATGATTCGATCGGCCACCGACAATATCAACATACCATAATCTACGAGGATAGTTTGTGTAGTGAGAATGACACACCTATGTGTCATTCTCACTACTAATTGGTAAAACAAATGCACTGTAATTTAGGTTGCCTATTTATATGTTTACATTCCGATATTTAGATAAATTGGTTGATTAGTTTATTTTTGACAGCTGATTGAAAAAGAAGCAACACGTCGTTTTCTTAAAATAGAAAAAGCAGAGTATCGTGCGGTGATTAAATACTTCGTAATTAAGGGTATGAAAGCTACCGAAATAAAAGATGAGTTACGGGAAACTTTAGGTGAATCTGCTCCATCATCCGCCACAATAAGTAGATGGGTAAATGAATGTAAACGTGGTAGAACAAGCTGTGTTGATGAAGCGCGCTCTGGAGCACCCAAAATCGTGACTTCTAAGGAAATGATTATAAAAATCCATAATATTATTACGCAAGATCGACGACTCAAAGTGAGAGAGATAGCAGACATGGTAAACAGAACTCGTACACCATATTTTAACGAAAGAATTGTGCCTTTCCAAGCTTTCGGCAAGATAGGTGCCGCGATTGCTTACGACTGATAAAAAGTTCACTCGTTTGCGCATTTCCAATGAGTGTTTGGACCTTTATAAGCGGAATCCGGTTGATTTTTGTAGGCGATTTGTTACTTGCGATGAAACTTGGATACACTACAGTACACCCGAAACTAAACAACAGTCGAAACAATGGTTAGAACGTCGTTCTGCACGTCCAAAGAAAGCGAAAACCACTTTATCGGCAAACAAGTTGATGGCATCAATTTTTTGGGATTCAAAGGGCATTTTGCTCATTGATTACCTTCAGAAAGGTGCTACAATAAACGGACAATATTATGTAGAACTTTTACAAAAATTAAATGTTGAGATGTGCTAAACGGCCAGGAATGGCAAAGAAAAAGATTCTGATTCACTAAGACAACGCTCCCTCGCATACTAGCACAGTTGCATTTCCAATTAGTACCGCATGCGCCTTATTCGCCGGATTTAGCCCCTTCCGACTTCCACCTTTTTCCAAAATTGAAAACGGCACTAGGTGGAAAGAAATTTTCGTCTAACAACGAACTTATCATCTTCGTAAATGAGTATTTTGCAAGCCTTCCTCAATCGCATTCTAGAGATAGCATAAGGGCATTGTATTGCTCTTTTAGGAGAATATATTGAAAAATAAAGATTATTTTGTATTTAAAAAATTCGTTTTTCTTTTCCATTCTCACTACTTGTCAAACTACCCTCGTATTACTCAAGTAACTCGCAAATCATTGATACGCCGTGCCTCTAACGCCATATTGTTCCAGTTTCATATGATCGATCAGGTCAAACGCCTTACTTAAATCAATAAAGCATTCCACCCAAGATTTACACTTATCCATATTAGTATATAAAGTATTTAAAAAACTCAAATTTGCTGATGTAGTGTTGCGTCCATTCTTAAAACCAAATTGATTTATGTTTAGCAAATTATGTTTATTAATGTAATCAATAATTCACAATTTTTTTAGTCAGTACTGATATGAGACGGTAATTATCCACAGAAGTACAAGAATCTTTCTGGAAATAGGATTTATTTTAGTAATTTTCATGAATACGAGGGAGCGTTTTTATATTCGCGGAATGAGCGGGTTGCAGAGGGGTGAATAGGCGCATTGGGGGCGTGGCCTGTGCAGCGACTCATGATTAGTATAAATACGAAGTTTCATTGTTATTAGACAGTTAGTCTTTGAGCTATCGTCAACCAAGTAACATAATCAGGAGTGAAAAGTGAAATATGGAAAAAATCGAATATCGTGCCGCTATAAAGTTCCTTACCAGGCAAGGAAAATCAGTCGCGACCATAATGAATGGGATGTCATTGGTTTACGGCGACTCTTGTCCAGGAAAAACCATGGTGTACAAGTGGCATAGTTTATTTAAACAAGGAAGGGAATCCCCTGAAGACGACCCGAGGCCGGGCAGGAGCATTGAGGTGACCACGCCAGCACTTATCCAAAAAGTTGAACAAATTGTACTCGAAGAGGCTCGACTAAAGAAGAAACAACTCGCAGAAATGGTTGGAGTATCCGATACAACAATTTTTAAAATCCTACACGATCATCTCGGCATGTCTAAGGTCAGCGCAAGATGGGTGCCGAGAATGCTCACGCCGCCGCAAAAACAACAGCGCGTAGAGTGTTCGCGTGCATTTTTGGACCTCTGTAATGAAGACAAGGATGGTGTATTGAGTGGAATTGTTACTGGAGACGAAACTTGGGTTCATCATTATGAACCTGAGTCCAAACAAGACTCCATGCAGTGGCATAAAAAGGGCACAGCACCTCCCAAGAAATTTAAAGTGTCACAATCAGCTGGGAAACTCATGGCAACGGTATTTTGGGACTCGGAAGAAATATTGTTGATTGATAATAAAGATAAAGGTGTTTCTATAACCGGAGAATATTACGCTTCAATATTAGAGCGACTAAAGGAAGCCATTAAAGAGAAAAGACGGGGAAAATTGACAAAAGGTGTTCTGCTTTTGCACGACAACGCGCCCGTCCACAAGAGCCGCGCTGCGTTAGCTGCCCTGCATAAGGTGGGCTTCGAAATTGTGAATCACCCACCCTACAGCCCAGACCTGGCCCCGAGTGATTATTACCTGTTTCCGAAAATGAAAAAAGAGCTGCACGGTAAAAAATTTACTGCCGATGATGAAGTCAAGGAGGCAGTTTCGGCGTATTTTGCAGATAAAGAGAAATCATTTTTTTATGAGGGTATAAATAAATTAATTGAAAGATGTGAAAAATGTATCCGTCTTGCAGGTGAATATATTGAAAAAGAAAAATAATTTGATTTTTTTATTTCCACCCCTTGTCCCCCATTCCGCGAATATAAAAACGCTCCCTCGTACGTCTTCCACAAACGATATATTTATTAAGTTAGTCATAGGGAAAACAAGTTCATGGATGCACCGTTTTAATAAGCAGGCACTAATATTGTCATAGCCACTTAAATATGTATTCTTTAGATTCTGAACTATTCTTGCTACTTTAACTTTAGTAGCAAGATTCAAAAAGAATGTTCTGTTATGCATAGGAATATTTTCAACATTTCGGCCAAATGGATCAGATACTAATTCATCAGCCATAATGCTTAAATGTGCAATAATTTTTGGTTCATCGACTATATCATTATTGATTTACAGCTATTGCTTTTGTTTAAGAATAAATGTTCTAATATTTGTTATTTTTTAAGCTCTAAATTCTTATAATCTTTCTGGGACAGTTTATTTTTTAATGCATTTTTTGATCTACTTATTCATTAGCTTCTTTTTCTAAGAGCTTATTATTATTATAAGATTGATTGATTGATTGATTGATTTGATCTTTATTAGTATTTTAAATACTTTTAAAATTTGCATTATAATAAAAATTTTACAAAAAAAGGTAGAATTTTATGAATTTAAAATTAAAACTTTAAGTTGATTTCAATAAAATTAACAAATTAAGTTGTGTTTAATAAAATTAACACATTGTCTTTTAAAAATATAATAATTTCTTTGAGTTTTGAACTCATTTAGGATTTCATAATACAATTTAAGTCCTTTAGAGAATAATGAACGCTGCATTGCTGTTGACGTTGTTCTTTGTAGTCTAAAGTTTTCGGCGTTTCTAAGCTCATACGGCTGCAAATCACCCGCATATCTGATGTTTCCACAAAGATACTCTGGCGCATTTCCCATCTTCATTTTCTGCACAAAGCATATGGTATTCATTTCTAACCTCTATTTAATATTTAACCATTGCAGTGAATTAAGCATTACTGATATAGCTGTATAACGGTTGCATTTTAAAATACATCTCATGGCTTTGTTTTGTAGTTTCTGTATTCTCTCAATTTGTGTTTCTAGGCAACATGTATATATTATAGTTGAACAAAATTCAAAGTGGGGTTAATAGTGGTGTTATATATATTCATTGCGGTTGTTATTGAAAGTCTTTTTTTTATCTTTTTAAAAAACCCAATTTTTTGCAGATATAATCAATATGATCTTTAAGTTTTAATTCTTTATCAATTATGAATTCGAGATATTTGATTTTTTCAAATTTTTCTATTATTTTGTTATTAATTTCAAAATCTCTTTTACTAATCATGTTAATTTCTATTAATTTAGTTTTACTTTTGTTTAGTTTCAGTTTGTTAATTTTTAACCATTCGTTAATATTTTTTACATCATATTTTAATTTGTCTCTACATTCACTTTCAGATTCTCCTTCTGCGTTTATTAAAGTATCATCCTCATATAATACTATTTTACATTTTTGAACAATATTTGGCATTTCATTTATGTATAGTATATTATCAAAAGTAGTACACCTAATATTGATCCTTGAGGAACAGCAAAGTCATTCTTCAAAACGTTCGATAGGGTACCGTTCACTTTTGTTATTTGTTTTCTGCTTTTTAAATATGATTTAAACCAATCCAATTCAACATCTTTTATTCCGTACATATAGAGTTTTTGTATAATCAAATTTCTGTCTATTGTTTCAAAAACTCTTTTAAAGTTTAGGAATAAAGCCATTATTTTTTTTGTTTTTTCCGATATATTTCCATTGATTTATTACATAATTAACTGTTGTTTCACACGAATAACCTTTACGAAATCCTGACTGGTATTTGAACAATAATAGTTTTTTTTTCAAAATACGTTTCTAGTTAATTTTTTGCAACTTTTTCTAATATTTTTTCACACGTTTTTAGCATATTTATTGGTCTAAACTCCTCATATTTGTTTGTTTTTGATACTTTCTCTATCGGTGACACCATAGACTCCTTTCAACTTTCAGGAAATATTCCTGTTCTGAACACTGTATTTATTATTTTTCGCAAGATTTAACCCGTTGAATGCCAATTATCTAGTATCAGTTTTGTTGACATTTTGTTGAAATCTGGTATATTTTTTATTTCTCTTACTACGCTTTTAAGTTCAGAACTTGTTATTTCCCGAAACCCAAATGTTTTTTCCGTTCTCCGAATTTGGTTCGTATATTGCGCATGCTCAATAGATCCCCGTATTACTCTTACGGTATTAATAAAATATTCGTTAAAATTATTAGCTATTAGCTGATTATTTGTACATTCGTTCCCATCAAATATCACAGACTTTATCTCAGTTCGACTTTCTTTAAGAACCAAATTTTTCATCTTTCTCCACATTTGTTTTTGGTTTGTACCATTTATTGTTTATATAATTATTATTTTTAATTTCTGTTTTGACTTTATATAAATTTCTTATTGATTTATAATTTGCCCAAGCTTCCGGTGTATTTATATATTTTGCTATTTGATATATTCGAACTTTTTCATTTTTCATTGCATCTACTTTACTATTATACCATCCCTTGATGCCATCATGAGCTTTAGCTTTTGTTTTTTTCGTAAATTTTTGTACCTTTATATCGAAATACTTATCAAAATTTAAAACGTTTTCATTAAGATCATTGTTTTCTTCAAATTTTAATATTGAATTCATTTCTCTGCTAAATGCTGTCTTATTGTATTTGAATTTCTCAATATATCTCTCACAATGTTCTTTATTTACCTTTTCATCTTCAATTAAAATTTCAATTATTTCATGGTCTGATATTTTGTTAGTGTCACTAATTTGCACTGTAATCTTTTTACTGTTTGTGATAACATAGTCAGTCAATATTTTCGAATTTTGAGTCACACTAGTACGAGATTTCACAATTTGTTTCATTCCGTTATTATTTAATGTTCTGTCAATTTGCTGTTTATCGAATCCGTCTTTCGACCAGTCTAAATTAAAATCACCTGTTATTAGAATGTCACAATTCTGTTCGCCAATTTCTTCTAGTGCTTCTTCAAATTTATCACAAAATCCAGCGGGTTGACAACTTGGTGATCTGTATATTGCCGCTATAACAATCTTTATGTTTTCATACTTCGCCAAGCAAAACAAAATCCAATATGTAGAATCTTTGATTATTTCACAGTTTTTCACTACCGACCAATGTTTTTTAAAATATACAGTTACACCACCCGTTCGGGATGGTGAAATAATTACTATTCAATGTCTTATTTAGTTTACTTTGTTTCTCCTATTGATCTAGCCTATTTGAAGTTCTAGTTATTGACATGTTAACAAAAAATCAATTGAAATAAAATTAAATCTGTTTACTAATAAAAAAACAATACAAATTAATAAATATTTTGTCTGCTAGATGTACATATACATATATATATATTTAATATTAGTACTTTCTTGCAAAGACAGTCCGTGAAAGCTTTTCAGATCTGTGCAGTTTATGTCACATTCGTTTCGCCCCAGAGTTTCTCCTCAGATGTTTAAGAAAACTAAATTCTAGCGTATATTGTAAAATGCTGAAGCAGCTGAAGTATCATATTTTATACAATTTGTCATAAACTTATGACCTAAATAACAATAAGCTAAAATTGTTTCAAAAATACCTTTTTTATATACAGGGTGTCTATAAAAGAACTCCGGGGTTTAAAAAATTAATATTTTTTAAACTATAAAAGATAGCAAAATTTGATCAATTCCTTTGAAACAAGCAGCTCAAAGAGTTTTACTCATAACAATTGGGAATGTTTCTCTCAACAGTTGGCAGCGCTGCGGAGCGTTGACCTTGAAATGACGTAGCGGCTGCGGCAGGCAGTCAGTGTCGTCTGGACTGCCGCGCTATGGCGACGCCTCAACAAAAGGCTCAATGTGTTATTTGGCTCATAGAAACTAATTCTGTTGTTACTGTACAAAGAAACTTTCGACGTAGCTATGGTGTTGACCCGCCTACAGACAAAACAATTCGTCAGTGGTTATGTGCGTTCAAGGAAACAGGAAGTGTTTTGAAGCAAAAGTCGCCGGGTAGGCCGCGTGTGTCTCAAGAGAATGTGGACAGAATCCGAGCTTCATGCACTCGAAGCCCTAAGAAATCGTTAACAAGACGCAGTCTGGACTTGGGGTTACCAAGATCAACAGTCCATAAGGTAATTCGTAAAAGACTTCGTTTAACTGCCTACAAGATACAACTTTTACACCATATCAAACCGGCAGACAAGGTTAAGAGATTCGAATTTTCTGTTTCCATGCTGGATAAAATTGATGAAGATAATGATTTTTTAAAAAGTGTGGTTTTTAGTGATGAAGCTACTTTTCATGTGAACGGAACTGTAAACAGGCATAATTGCAGAATTTGGGGTTCAGAGCCGCCCCATGAGTTTATTGAGTACGAACGTGACACGCCCAAAGTGAATGTTTGGTGTGCTCTTATGCGTGACAGAGTCATAGGTCCCTTCATTTTTGTCGAAAGGAATATCAATGGTGATGTCTATTGTGACATGTTAGAGGAGTATGTTTAGCCTCAGTTGGATGACATTGAGGCGGAGAAAGGTTTAGTTTACTTCCAACAAGATGGGGCGCCGCCACACTTCAGTTTGCGTGTGCGTGAGTCACTGGACGCTCGTTTCGGCAACAGGTGGATTGGAAGGGAAGAACCTATTCCATGGCCACCAAGGAGCCCTGATATGACTCCGTTGGACTTTTTCTTCTGGGGGCATATCAAGAATCTTGTGTATGCGGAGAAAATTCGAAATGTTCGCCATCTCAGGGAACGAATAGAGAATTGCGTGGCGTCCGTTCCCCCAGACATGCTCGCCAGGACATGGGAAGAGGTAGAATACCGTTTCGACGTGTGCCGTGCCACTCACGGAGCTCACATTGAACTTCACTAAGTTGTTAAAAAATCTTGAAAATGTAAGCTTTCTAATCATGTATAAAACATGTATGTACGTTTTTTACTTTATTAAAATATTTTGTCTTAAAACCCCGGAGTTCTTTTATAGACACCCCTGTATATGGGTTATTAAAAAAACAAACAGATTTACTAAGAGTGAATCATTTACCTCTCTTCATTTACTAAGCTATTTGAATTTTTTAAGTTTATGAATTTTCAAAAATTCTAATAAATTTAGCTTATGTGTTTTGCTTTCTATATGCATTACTTTATATTCATAATTCGACACACGGTTGTTACTAATTAAATGATAGAGAAAGCAGAATCCGTTTTTTAACTTTGTGTATGAGTTACTATGCTATAAAATGCGTTTATCAAAAGATCTTCAAATTTATTCAGCATAAATCCAACATAAGCATCTCGACGTACACCACAAATGAACTTACAGATTCCAGACCTATAAATTTAGTTGTTTAAGAAATTTTGACAATCTAATTTTCCGAGCTCCTGTATAAGCAAACTACTCTGTATTTATTGATAAAATTATTTTTTATTTTTGGGTAGGCATTTGAAAAACCTTTTTCATACAGTTTTGTATGATTCATAGATTGATTAACGTATACATGTTAAAATTTTGTTTTGAAAAAGAATTAAATATTATAAGATTACAAATAATAATCCCCAAATATTATAAAATATTCTAGCCAAAAAGGTATTCAGGGAGCCTTAGAAAACAGTTAGCAAGCAAGTAATTAAAATGAGCTCTTGAAAATGATAAACTGAAATATTCGAACGTATTTTTAAATAACAACGAAGCGAATTTTAAAAGTCGAAGGCCAACACAAAAACCTTGGCGCAAAAAAGAACAAACCTCAGCTGCAATGGGGTGAACATTTTTCTATAGATGATTGAGAAAAGAGAATATTTTAAATAATTATATACTAAATTTTAAGAAAATGCGTAAAAATGTTGAAGTAATGAAAATATTTTTGTCTTGAAAGATAGTGGCCGCCAACTGAAATTATGCGTTTTGTGCACAGATAGCTATTGAAACCTTATCTTGAAACTGCTGTTATAGAAACAGTAAAACAATCATCCGATATAGAGTTTTGGTTTTACATATCAGACAAAGGAGTTGTTACTTTATTCTCATGATGCAATAATCAATAAAGTGCAGTATAAAATCGATATTTAATTTAATATAATTAGAGCACGGAATTATATGCATTAAAAACCCTGAAAATATGCGCATATATATGCACAATATTTTGTTAAATTATGCAACAGTTTTTTAAAAATTATGCAACAATTTAGTTAAATATGCACTGATTGTATTCAAAAAAAAAAATGGACGTACAAAAACACAATAGAATTACAAAATTTGTTTAAACAAGTTGTTTGTATTACAAAAGATAAATTGATAAATTAATGTAAAGTACAAACCTACAAACTATAAAATACAGTGGTACCTCGTATGTTAGGGCACTCGTATGCCCTAACATACGAGTTATTTGAGATACGAGCTGTCGATCAAGCGAAGTTTTGTTTTGAAATACGAGCGATAATTGAGATACGAGGAACGGCCCACGTATTTCCCAAGCGTGCTTGTTTACTTCGCTGTCGAAGCGTCCTTGCTAAGTTTTTCTAGGACTTTGCGTTTTTTGTGCATTTACATACTTTATCACATTTCTCTCTATAACCATGGGTCCAAAGAAAGTGAGTGGAAAGATCACTGCTCAGAAGAAGATGTTGTGAAATCATAGGAAAAAATTAACAAGGTGTGCGAGTAACTGACTTGGCCAGGCAGTACGGGAGTAGTACTTCAACGATATGCACTATGCTTAAACAGAAGGAGTCGATAAAGTGCCAGCTAAGGGCGTTACAATAATTTCTAAGCATTTAAGTTGTAAGTTACATTTAAGTGACCAAAATACAAATATGTATGTACACTTTATAAAACCAGTTCTTTTTGCTTTACATTCTCTTTTATTGTGTTATACAATATTTGTGATTTATAAATACATTTTTCTTATTCAAAAACAATTAGGGATAGCATTTTGGGGCTGAAACGGATTAATGGCATTTCAATTAACTTCAATGGAGAAAATTGCGTTAAGATACGAGCAAATTGACATACGAGCAAGGTTGCGGAACGAATTAAACTCGTATCTCGAGGTACCATTGTATTACATTTTATTTTTTATAATACTGTAAATATTGGCAATCTGCTTCTGGGTTTCCGGGCTGGAACCACAACACTATTATATCTGCTGACGTTTCATACCCATTTGTATGGGACATCTTCAGGGCTGAACTACTGCACTGAAAATTGGCAATCATATATTTCACTAAATTTTCCACAAGAAACGATTCTCTTCGATCAGTTAACAAATTTTTATATATAGAAAAACTTCTTTCTACATCAACAGTAGTGATTGGCGAAAACTTAAATTTGCATGTAGTAGTGACATCCATTGCTATAGAAGGCTCATAATTTTCATTTAAAATATTTGAAATTTCATCAAACATCAAGTTCATCAAACCCTGTATTTTTTGTTAATACGTCTTGCATCTTCGTTTTTATAGAATCACCAATTTTACCTTTAACTTGGTTGACCGTATTTTTGAAATTTGTAATTAATTTCACAGAATCTGTAAGTTCCACGCCCTGCCTCTCTAATGCAGTTAACGTTTCCGTAATAAAGCTAAAATTCGCTTTGATAAATGCCAGTTGTTGATTTAATGTAGAAATATTTAAAATATTTTTACACTCTTTAATAGCTGCGGATTCATCAGAAAATTTTGACACTAATACTGCAATATCATTCAAATAATTTGCATAAAAAAGTGCGGCCTCTAGCCACGTACCCCACCTCGTAATTATTGGCTGAGGTGGCAAAGGAGTAATAGGTAAACTGTCTTTGTACATTTGTATTCGGAGGGGTGCTTTTACAAATATTTTCTTGACCGTATTGATTAAACAATTTACATCCGGATATTGGTTACGAATTTCTTCTGCTATTCTATTCACGTCATGAGCTAAGCATGTGAAATGTATCATTTTTGAATAAAATATCCCCCTTCTCAAAATGCAGTGTGGGCAATATTTGCTTTATTTAATTTAACAAAAAATTTAAATTATACAAATATGCACGTATATGCATTTTATTCTGATTTATGCATAAATTTCTGAAAATATGCAAAATATGGAAAATGAAAATGGGTTTTTTACAATTGTTTTTGTTTAATTCGTGTAGATACGAGAAAAATTTCTTGGCATATCGATATTATAGAAAATGCAAATGCATATAATTCCGTGCTCTAATTATAATCATACACAAATAATTTAAATACTCTATACAGAGCTCCATGTTACCGGATAAAATCTGTCAAAGTCGTGTTCGGTAAGGAAGAAATTAAAATATTGTCTGGACTCAAAAAATTTATAAACTAAACAGCGTTACCTTTAGATGCTTGGAAAAATAACCTAGGAATTACAAATAAGAAATAAGCACATCGTTGCCACACACATGTTTATTTAAAGGGGATTTCAATCTCTGACGTTAAGATACATAATTAAAATTCGAAAGCGTTTCATTGTCATAAGAAACTGCAATAGGATTTGTTGAAATGCTTAACTTACTACTATTATTTGTTCCCAAAACTCAAAAACCACTTGAAGAGTAAGATTTTCGAGAAATGGTGAAACTACATGTGCCGTTGAGAAGCTTGCAGACCAAAACAAGGAATTTTTAAAGGGCTTGAAATTACTTTATGCATGTTTCTGTTAAATATGTAAGTCTATCACCTATAATTTAAAGAAAAACTATATAGAATAAATAAAACTTTGTTTTGAAATATTCGACGTTTCCTATACCTATTTAGGCTAAGTATTTATCAATAGACTAAATACTTCTCAGTAGTTTAGTAAACAGAAAATTTATCTATATTTCTAATTTTGTTTACATTAATAATGGATAAATATAGAACTACAAAAGTAACATATAGTACGTTTACGTAGTTTCGTCAATTCTAGCCATTAAATATCTTTTAATTTAAATCTCAATTAAATTCCATGTGAGTAAAAAGGTGGTAATTTGAATACCTTGTAGTCTTTAAGTAAACATCAATGTGCGACAGATTGCGCTAGAATTGTCGTATTCACCTCGCCTCTTTGTCCCCGCAAAAATACACATCAGACACGAAGGCATTGTATTTTGTCGCATGTACGATTATTGTACGTTTAAATGTCGTCAATGCATTTGTTGATGAACGTAGATTTTTTTGCATGTCATACAGCAAAAAACATTAAATTAAAATGTACTACTTAATATAAATGCCAGACTTTTTTATTTTCAGTTTATTAAATTCACTGCTGGTGATCCATAGAAAAGTGAATATTGCTACAGGAAGGTAAACTTGTGTTTAGATTTAAATCTCGAGTTTGATGATTTAAAACAAGTATTTATTGGTTTATTTGACAAAAATATATATTCAGCTATGCACAAAAACAGATAAACTATTTCATGACTTAATTGAATATCAAAGAATTGATGCAGTTAGAGTTGATAGAATAAAGGTTATAGATAAAAAACGTGCAATGATAAGCCCAAAACCAGAAGAAAAAATGCAACAAGAAACTAAATGCAAATTGCCAAGCAGAAATAAAGAGGAGAAACCATTGTTTTAATTACCGAAAATAAGACCAAACATTGTTCTTTGCTGAGAGCTGTAATCACTTGTTGAAACCTTGTTCTGACAGGAATAAAAATGATCAAAATTACATAAAAGATTATGCCTTTGTCAATGGGTTATCATATAGTCTTGAAAGTAAATTGTGAAAGGTGACATTTATTTATGGTGCTATATTCCATAAGAAAAGGCTTTGTTGCCAGGTATCACAAGAAATAGAACGTGTCGTTGTGTGTTATAATGACTTCTATGGATACAAAAAAATAATGGTATAAAAAGATAAACGAGATGCAAGAATTCTAAATGCAGCAAAAAATCAAACTACAAAGTTAACATCTTACGAAGCACTTTATGACTACTCCTTCTGAATTTATCAAAATAGTAAGTGCAATGAGTACTAAGTGGAATCCTCAGGAAAATCTGCATACAGAGATTATAGAAGAGATGAAAAGGCAAAAACAGCCCAAATACCAAGGATCCTTAGTGGTTACAGAGTGCTTAATAATATGTACTGCGTCGCGATCCTGGGAAACATCGAAGGAAAGTTATACATGGATCATGCACATGGTACAATTAAAAAAATCACAAGAACCAGATGATTTTGAAACTGATAAAGAAGAGATCGAAAGGAAACCAGAGAACAGTAAAGAAGAGGTAGATCCGAATACAGGTAATAATAAATGAAAGATGAGTGAAGAACAAGGTCATAATGATGGTTCCGATTAGAAATCTAGAGCGAATAAAAGAAAGAGAACACAACCAAACTGGATGAACGACTATATGTGTAAACTGTAAGGAATTAGATTAGGTTAAGCTATAGACTAAGAAACTACTTACAATTATGTTTTTAGTTAAATTTGTAATACAAAATTTAGAGTAGGTTGAGGACAACCTAGGCCATCAGGGGACTGAAAGTTGGTATTCAGAAATAGGAGATTTTTGATACGTAAGGATGACAATTGAAACATGAAAAGAAGTTTGACATTTATTGTTTGAGACCAAAATATAAATATACTTTGATGAATTCTTAGTGTGATGTTATATTCATTTATTTAAGAAATAAACTAACACAATGTAATGCAGAGAAAAGTATTTTTTATAACATGCGTAGTATGTGTGTGAGTTCTCTTTCTCTCTCTATGTGTTCATGTCACATTCCCTGTGTGTGTTGTTTCTGCGAATGTAAATTAGGTATGTTATATCTCTGTATCTGCTGTACGTGCGTGTAATGTGGCGAGTGTGGATATGACACACGCGTACGTGTGTGGGATATAACACGCGTGTACGTGTGTGTGAGATGAGGCACGCGCGTACGTGTGTGAGAAAATCGTTACAGAACATCTTTGTAACCAAAAATGAGAAGTTACTATCACGTTATATAAACTAAATATATCTGTTTTGTATAATACATTGCAAAACAAACTTATCTGCCTCATTCTGATATATTGCATAAAGCCTTACAATCTCTTGAATTATTCTCCAGTATGGTATGCCCAATAAAAATAATTTCAACTAATAACTTCAAACTGTTTGAGTTTTACAAGAACAGTATTGACTTTGATCGCATTTATTTGTTGAGAAAGAATCTTCTTACTGCACAGCTGAAATAAGCTTGTAGAAAGTTACACATCCATTGTTTTTAAAAAGTTTTTAGGCAAGGATCTGACTACGTGTATTCGTAAAGGTTTTATTTTTGCTGTTTTAGGAAATTAATTATCTGATTATACTTTATTTTAGTGATATTATTTAATTATTATTTTCCAAAAATAGTAGTAAAGAATTAATGAATTCCAAAATATTCATGTTAAAAATGTATTTATGTGGTACGTAGACTTCCGCGGTCGTGGTCCATACTATCTGCTTCTGAGCTTCTGGGCTGGAACTACGTCACTGGTATAACTACCGATGTTTCGTACCCACTCATATGGTACATCTTCAGGGCTCAACTACTGCTACTGTCTGTCGCACTGAAACTGTACGACAGACAGTAGCAGTAGTTGGGCTCTGAAGATGTCCTATATGAGTGGGTACGAAATGTCGGCAGTTATACCAGTGACGCTGTTCCAGCCCGAAAGCCCAGAAGCAGATAGTATGTATTTATGTGGTTTATAACAGAAGGCAGTTAAATTATTGCGTAAAAAAAGAAATTAATAACTTTATTTATTAAAATAATCACAACGAATGGCAAAACTAGTTTCTAATTCCGTTTCTTTACATCGAAGTTATCGTTTGAAGAACACTGCAACAATAAAAAAAATAAGAGGACAAAAAAATTGATAAATTTCTTAAACTTACGTGAATTCGGCGACTTGCACAGCTTCGACTTTAGGCACCTTTGGAGATTTAGTTACTGCTGAATGTGACAGCATATGCTGCTGTAATGTTGTTATCTGAGCAAATGGCTTATTGCACAATTTACATTTATATGGCTTTTCGCCTATATGACCACGCATGTGAGCTTTTAAACTACTTGATCCAGCAAATCTGCAATCAATAAAAATATAATTATTATTTTTATAAATATATGAAGAGAATATCAAGATTAAACTCTGTAATGGTGTGATCGTTGTTGCCTTCAGTGGCAAAAGTAAAGAAACTGCGAATGTATATTTTCTGTTGTTCAATCTCATCAAAGCATTTACATACAGATTAATATTAGTGACGCTAAACGCACAGTAAAAAAGAAATAAAACGTCAACCAAATGCAAATAAAGAACTAAAATATGGTGCATCTACATCCACTTCATAGTTCAGGAATCAAGACCAAATGATCAAGAATGAAGGCTAAATGAAACTACAGTCGAAAATATAAATGCAAGGAGATGTAAGTTGTATGTGTGCCCTTGCGAGCGCATGTCTGCGCACCCAGTAGATCATGAGCAAGATCATGTTAGTAAGTCCCATTTTGTTGACTTTAAAAAAAGAAAGGCTTTAATTCGACTTTATAATAGCAATTTTGATATTTAATTACATGTCAGGTCGCATCGATGACTGGTAGTACAAATTTTACGAAGGCCAACACGCATTCTGTGCGTTTTGGCTTTCTCTATTAACCTGATCTCAGTAACAACTTTTCACACTACAGTGTTTATATATATTTTTTTAAATATAGTTTTACCTTTTATCACATAATGTACAGCCATGTGGTTTTTCACCTGTGTGTGTTCTCATATGTCCCGAGAGATGTCCAGAGGATGTGAATCCTTTTTTACATACCGAACAAACGTGCGGTTTATGACCGGTATGAGATCTAGTATGGATCACAAGCGTTTCATGTCGACTAAAAGATTTTCCACACAGAGTACAAGGATAAGGCTTTTCCCCAGTGTGAATTCTTTGATGTATCGCAAGAGTATTCGATCCAGCAAAGGCTTTTCCGCACGTAGGACAAACATAGGGCCTCTCACCTGTATGTGTTCTCATGTGAATACCAACATAACCCGATTGTGTAAATCTAAAAAAATTAAACATTGATTAAACTATATCTACCATTTAAAATATACAGTAACACACAATTATTACAGATGTAAAAAATTATAAAACATGAATTGTTAAGTATTTATTATGTTCGATATCTCCCAATAATTTCTGATAGTTTGCAATGTCTTAGTTAACTTTTATTTTAGGGTTGATATTGTTATACATCCCTCTTAATATTTGTTTACAGACTTAGTAATAAATAATCATATGACAACTTTATATCCGTCTAGGCTGAATCTCAAAAACAATTACAGTATTATTCAAATGTTAATCATGAATTAAAGTTTTCTGTGATATACTACAACATTTTTTGATTAATGAATGAAAAAATAATTGATTATTAACCAAGATAGGAATAAATTGTAAATCAAGCAAAGATCTACGAATGATCAAAAAAGCAGCAGCAATAACAATGATGAATGCAATTTTAACATGCAAATATTGAGTTTAAACGATAGAAGAACGTTCCAATCGTCTCAGTTAATGTTAAGCACTTAAGATCACCTCAAACAAAAAACGAAACATGTCCACTGTATATAAAACACAATTGTTTGTCATTGGTTTTAATTCCAGAGAATAGTAGATAATATCAAATAAAGCGATTGATTGGTTTTCGGTTAAAGTAAATCGTTTTTCTCGCGCTCATAAGCGAATAAAAAAAGGCTTAATTTTTAAGCAATACTTTTTAATTGGAAATCAGTTTGTAATTTTCCAACGTCTTATCATGCTATTATGTAAAACGCTGATATAATGAATTTAATTTTTGTCGCGATTGTATACAGAACATGGTGGAATACCAACACCATCTTGCGCGATCATTTGTGTGTATGGAAAATATATAATTGCTGGACACGCTATAACGTAACAACTCAAAACACGGAATCTCTCACTGGTTTATGGCATTGTAATTGGCGACAAAAATTGTTTCTATTCATATGATTCCGAAAAAAAGCAATAACAAAAAAAATGGTTACTAATTTTGTCAACATTATTCGACATATTGCAAATATAACCTTGAATGCGTTTGGTCAAAATCTTTCAGAGATTTGAGATAATTGAATACTTCATTATAACAACGCTCACCCACTTATCACTGCTCGGACATTAAGGCTCTTTAAGCGAGTAAAACGTTGGATCGATGGGTTCTTTTTGTTCCTGAGTATCAAACACAAGTTGTGAGTAGTGTCTCTTGCTTTGGCAAATAAAGCTGTCAATTTTGCCAAAAGAAGACACCTCCAGAAGCATGGGAAAATATGTTGAACACTGTCTTGTTCCAAAGCAAAAGTGTATTAACTTTAATGGGAAATATATTGAAAAATGTAATAACATTCCAAAAATAAAATGTTTTCTGCATTTAACTTAACTTTAGAAAACAAAACTCGTATAAAACATGAAAAAATTCTATCAAAACTGGTAAATGAGACCAAAGTGATTATTTGACAAATATTCATACTAGTAGATAGATAAACAGGCTTAAGTAACTAAACAATTGGATAGAGAACTGGCTAATTTTTTTATAAATTTGTAAATAAGAATTTTAAACTTGATTGAATTTATTTATTTTGTAAGAGAATTTATATTTTTATCCATAGAATGTCTTCTGTTAAATCATCCATTTTACATGTCTGTAGTATGAAAATATTTTTAGTCCTTTTAGTAACTATTATGCCTAAATGAAGACTAAATAGACGAAGTTGCCATTAAAAGCAAATGTCATTACTACAAAACAAATAACGCTTGAAATTTGATATCGAAACTAAGTGACATATTTAAGAGTTTTTAAGAAAAACAAACTATTTCAATTACAACGAACATTTTACAACTTACATTTCCCGGTATTTTTAGAGACGATGTAATTTTTAACTTTCACGTATGGTACGAGGGAGCGTTTTTATATTCGCGGAATGAGCGGGTTGTAGAGGGGTGAGTAGGCGCATTGGGGGCGTGGCCTGTGCAGCGACTCATGATTAGTATAAATACGAAGTTTCATTGTTATTAGACAGTTAGTCTTTGAGCTATCGTCAACCAAGTAACATAATCAGGAGTGAAAAGTGAAATATGGAAAAAATCGAATATCGTGCCGTTATAAAGTTCCTTACCAGGCAAGGAAAATCAGTCGCGACCATAATGAATGAGATGTCATTGGTTTACGGCGACTCTTGTCCAGGAAAAACCATGGTGTACAAGTGGCATAGTTTATTTAAACAAGGAAGGGAATCCCTTGAAGACGACCCGAGGCCGGGCAGGAGCATTGAGGTGATCACGCCAGCACTTATCCAAAAAGTTGAACGAATTGTACTCGAAGATGCTCGACTAAAGAAGAAACAACTCGCAGAAATGGTTGGAGTATCCGATACAACAATTTTTAAAATCCTACACGATCATCTCGGCATGTCTAGGGTCAGCGCAAGATGGGTGCCGAGAATGCTCACGCCGCCGCAAAAACAACAGCGCGTAGAGTGTTCGCGTGCATTTTTGGACCTCTGTAATGAAGACAAGGATGGTGTATTGAGTGGAATTGTTACTGGAGATGAAACTTGGGTTCATCATTATGAACCTGAGTCCAAACAAGACTCCATGCAGTGGCATAAAAAGGGCACAGCACCTCCCAAGAAATTTAAAGTGTCACAATCAGCTGGGAAACTCATGGCAACGGTATTTTGGGACTCGGAAGGAATATTGTTGATTGATTATAAAGATAAAGGTGTTTCTATAACCGGAGAATATTACGCTTCAATATTAGAGCGACTAAAAGAAGCCATTAAAGAGAAAAGATGGGGAAAATTGATAAAAGGTGTTCTGCTTTTGCACGACAACTCACCCGTCCACAAGAGCCGCGTTGCGTTAGCTGCCCTGCATAAGGTGGGCTTCGAAATTGTGAATCATCCACCCTACAGCCCAGACCTGGCCCCGAGTGATTATTACCTGTTTCCGAAAATGAAAAAAGAGCTGCGGGGTAAAAAATTTACTGCCGATGATGAAGTCAAGGAGGCAGTTTCGGCGTATTTTGCAGATAAAGAGAAATCATTTTTTTATGAGGGCATAAATAAATTAATTGAAAGATGTGAAAAATGTATCCGTCTTGCAGGTGAATATATTGAAAAAGACAAATAATTTGGTTTTTTTATTTCCACCCCTTGTTCTCCATTCCGCGAATATAAAAACGCTCCCTCGTACGTAATAGTTATTTTTGGAAGAACTGTATACTTTTAAAACCAAATGCATTATAATGTTTACTTACCCTTTTCCACATATGGGACAAAGAAACGGTTTTTCGCCTGTATGAACTCGTAGATGCTTTTCCAAATTACATAGCTGAGTAAAACTTTTCTGACATATATCACATACATGTGGTCGTTCTCCAGTATGCGAGCGAATGTGTATTCGTAAACTTCTTGCCTATTAAAGAAGAAAGTAGATAAACCTAATGAATACTGCTACTTTTGTTAATAATATTTTACCTCGACATATTGTTTACTGCAATATTCACATGATAATAACTTATGACCGGTATGATATTTCATATGTTTTGAAAGACTTGATGGCCATTTAAAAGCTCTACCACAAACTGAACACAGATATGGTTTTCCTTTAACATTTCTTAACTCTCCTGTATGTTTCTTCTTGTGCTTGGTGAGATTTGAACTTTCTGCAAATGACATGTCACATTGATCGCATTGATGAGGTTTTTTATCAAGATGGATTTTCAAATGACGTTTTAAAATACGAGCTTCGGGGAAAGCTTTCTGACATACATTACAGATGTGCTCAAGTTCTTTTGGATGTGTCATTAAGTGAATCTAAATACATAAACATTTATACTAAATCAATGAAAATAAGGAAAATAAATACTTTTAAATCTACTTTTAGGGCGAATGATTCATTACAGTTAGGACATGGATACTTTAAAGGTTTTTTTTCTTCTTCTGTTGCTGGTGGAGGTGGTGGTGGTGGTGACGGCGGTGGTGCTTGTGTCATGTGCTCTTCCGGCGCTTCATCCACACATTTATCACTCTTTTCTTGATTTTCCACTTGCGCAACAATTTCTCCCGTCACTTCGTTGATTAGAACAAATTCATCTTTAACCTTAAATTTATTAAAATATATTACGGCTTGCAATATCTTTTCTTATATTATGTTGAAAAATTCACTGTACCTCTAATGAATAACAATTAATACTCATCTTAACTAGACATGTAATTTATTTTGGCGTATATTCCACTTTATGCGGGACTTTTCGATAGTAAATTGTTTAATTCAAACACAAATTTATCTAACAATATATTATTCCTTGTCGAGTTGAACATTCATTAAAATGTTTTACATGTTTTATTTTCGCTCAATTATTTGCCCTGAATATCTTTGTTTATGCATACACTTAAACATTCCATCATTTTTAAACTCTGAAATCGATTTGTATTGCCCGTTCTATCACAATTGATTTCCTTCACTCTAGCAGCAGGGCCGTATGTATGTACGCAACTGTTAATTACCAGAAAGTAGTTACAAATAAAATTATTAGTTTTTTAGGAATATGAAGACTTCCTGGTTATTACACAAAGATGATTTGACGCAAAGTGAGCTAGAAATTAAATAAATAGGTTAACCTTAAACTTCAACGCACTTAGATTAACAATGATGTGTCATTATGCCTTTTTTAAATTATCTTCTTCAAAAATCTGTTCCATTACTGGAATAAGTTCTTCGTCTGACCAAAACTACATTCCAACAAGGAAAACTTTGAGTTTAGGAAATAAGTAAAACCTACTTGAGACTACATCGGGCGAATAAGACGGGTGAGTCCCAACACGAAATCTCAATTTTTCACGAACAACTTGATTGGTGTAAGAAAGCGCGTTACTGTGATACAAGAGTTTGTACGCTATAATATAGTTCGTCAACGGTTTGGCCCTTTGCAAGAGTCTATAAAAATGATTCTCTACAAAAAATTGTAGCCATTACTTTGCTCACTGATGGAAATGTCTTAGTTTCCTTTGGGAAGGCTACAATAATATGTCCACTATTGAAATTGTTATATGGACTCAAGAACATAGTGGGCTTTATCAATCAGCTTGGTTCTTATTAAACAACTTTAAAATATCAATTGACGTTCGCATTCTTCCTCGCCTTTGAACATAATTCATTGTTGACAGCTGGACACGCTCATTTCTACGTGTAAAATACGATGTATGCGTTCAGTCGAAAAGCTCACTATCTTTTGGATCTCAAATCTTTGGTCGTTTGAAACAATACCATTACTATTATTTATGACTTTTGAGGTTGTTACGGGTTTTGACGGTTCTGGTCGAAAATTATCCTCGTTGCTCACATCACCATTTTTAAATTGCGCAAACCTGTGTTTGAAGGCGCTTCATTACCCACAGTTTGTTATATATCGGCCAAAATGAATTTCGAATTTATGTCTTTTAAGATTTTCTATTTAGGTATAGGTTAGACGCAGTTATTTTGTTCATCAATATATAGATTTTGATAATTACTGTTTTATTCCACCTTTTTATTCTTTTTAATCGAGTTAGTGTAAGTTCTTGTTTGTTTTGATTTTGCTACCCATGAATAATTGTATCAGGTTGTTACATATGAAATGTTCGGTTTTGTAAGGAATAAAAAAAGTCTAAATTTCAAAAAAATATAAATATTTATTCTGCAAAATAGTCTCCATTTACATCAATAGTTTGTTGCCAATGGCCTGGAAGCTGAAAAATTCCCTTTGAAAAGAAATCTAGGTTTTGACGGCTCACATATTGCTCAAACACTGCTATTACAGACTCCCGGTCAGGGAAGTCCCTATTTTTTAAGTGATTGTCTAAACTTCGGAAAAAATGAAAATCAGTTGGCGAAAGGTAAGGTGAATAAGGTGGGTGAGGGAGAATTTCGTAACCAAATTTCGAAAGTCTGTCGTGCAACATGAGGTCTTGCATTATCATGAAGAAGTATGGATCCATGTCTATTGACTAGTGAGGGCTGCAAGCGGCTCAATTTTCCATGCATAGTTTCCAGTTCGGCACAATAGGACGCTGCCGTGAAGGTTTCACCAGGTTGCAAAAATGAATAGTGAATAATACCTTTACTGGTCCACCATACAGTCACCATAATTTTTCGCGGGTGAAGTGATGCTCGTGCATGCTGTCTTGGTGCTTCACCTCGATCTAACCATTGTCCTGACCGTCTCCGATTATCATAAAGTATCCACTTTTCGTCACACGTTACCACTCGATGAAGAAACGATTCAACTTTCTGTCGATTAGCCAAAGAGGTAGCCACCTCTAATCGACGGAGCTTATTGGCTTCCGTTAATTGGTGCGGCACCCATCGATTGAGTTTTTTCACTTTACCAATCGAAGAAAGGTGACGACTAATGGCTACGCACTGTTGTCGACGGATTACTTTCAACTTCTACACGCAGCTCGTCGTCATTAACGGTGCTACGCGCATATCCGCGAGGCTCATTTTCCAAATCAAAATTTCCCTCGCTGAATTTTTTAAACCATCGCCGTAATGTGCGTTCATTACACGTGGTTTCACCGAACGTCTGATTAATTTCTCGCGTTGCTGCAGCTGCATTTAATCCCTTTTTAAATTGAGAGAGGTAAATTGCCCGAATATCTCTTGCCGACAGCATTTCCATAGGCGAGACAAGGACAGGTATATTATCTTTCCAAGAAATAGAACAGGCACACACTTTAAAATAAATACCCTTTTCTAGAAATACAATAATAATTTTCACCAAAAACATACACATCTTCACACAGGTGCGATTCAGTTCAGACTGAAGGAAAAAACGGACATTACATTTGTAACAACCTGATAACAATTAATGTGAGACCCAATGTATTGTGTCGGTAAATTTTACTTACAATAACTTGTCCCATAAACTATTTTAAAACATTATTTTAATACTAATCAATTTGCTGTCTGTATTTTGCTGATTAGTATGTTATATTATCCATTCTTTGTATCAATTAATTACCCCTCCTTAACGAAGCCATGTAGCGGTTTATACGCTACAGTACTTTATCCATACTGCTGTAACTACCTAATCAAATATCAAAAATTAAGAAATTTCATCTGTTACCATAAAGTTCGAACCTTGCTTCTCGTCAAATCATCATCGTATATATATTGTCATAATTTTTAACAAAAATGATTTTAAAAGTTTCGTAGTTTAGGAAGCTAGGAGTTTTTCTTGTTTTACACATTTTTAGGCTTTCAAAAATATTTCATATTGTATAGCCACACAGCTTCTTCAGATATTCAAAATAAATTAGTTTACTAGTCGTCGTGTGGCGAAACCATATATTCGTTAATAAATGAAAATAAGCAAAATTTTAAGCAATTTATTATTGCTACTATATGAAAAAAATAATTTTCATTATTTTTCACATTTTGCATTAATTATATTCAAAAATCAATAAGTACTAAAATGATTGATAAAAGGACTTTTTAGAAATGATATTGAAGTATACCTACTGGTAAGAACACTGTAAAGCAATATATACATATACTTAAAACGTATAACCACTGACAAAGTTGTTAAAAGAGCTTGTTTGTTTCTCAAAAGTGAACTAAAAGGTGTCAATCCCAGCTGTGTTAGTTCGAAGTAAACTAACGGAAAGTAAGTAAGGGCGTAAAACTTTAGCATTTTTTGGAATGTTATGTATTCAGATCTTTTTTTAGGATCAAATATTATTAAAGTCACGTCTAGATAAATGAAATGTGTGCATTGTTCAATTTAAAAAAATTAAGCAAACAGTTTATGTAATTAACTTTTCAGCACTACAATTAAACATCAAAGGAAATAAAGTGTTAAACAGAGATAAATAATTAAAGATATCAGAATATTTTGTAATTGTTACATATATATTGTAAGCAAACGGAAACTTGAAAGTCAGTTCTGAATTTAATGTAATACCAGTATCATGAGCATTTTACAGAGAATAATCACACAGGTGAGAATTCTCTAATACATTTACACTTACTAAAATAAATTAAATTCGTTTGTTCAACACCACTAATACATGGAATCCAAATCCTTTTGCAGCAATTCGTAACCGTTAATCACTGTAATTTGAAAGCGAACCTGGAACCGAACTTTAGGGCATACTAATAACCAAATGATAAATAAAGGATCTGTTAAGTAAAAATGAAATAGATCAATGAGCTTTTCTGCAATACCAAAGTCGTAATAAATGACGTCGAATTTGATAGGTTTTAAAGCATATGTGGGCAACAACCGGCCCACTGTAAGATTTCATCCGGCCCGCGAGACATTGTCGTATTATTTCATGTCTGATATCTATGTCTAAAAATTATGAACACTACTTTAAAATGCACTACTTTTAAACGCGGCCCGCGAACGTATTTGCACATTAAAGTTTGGCCTACAACATGTCAAAGGTTGCCCATACCTGTTTTAAAGAATTCTATTTAATCGCGAACATCGAGGCATTCTGACATGATTAAGAAACGAACACAAATTGATATCACTGAATTTACCCCTAATGAACTCATACTTAGCAGTTGAAAAGCGACTAGACGTGTGCCCGAATATCTATGTTTGAAAAACATAAATTCAAAAACTATAGGTATTTTAGATATGATTGAAATCGAACAAATTAGTGATGTCATTAATAAATATATGAGAACAGCGACCCTCAAGACCATCTGAAATGTTTCGGTGGCTAACGACAAAAGTAAAATATTTGAAACCAAGGTATTCCACATAGTTCATTTGTGCATTAAAAACTGGTCGAAGATGCTTAATAACATTCACATTTTAAAAGCTTTCGAAAGTTTGTTTATACTGTGTTAACAAGGTGTTAGATGCTTTGGTCATCAAGCGAGTCAGATGAATGTGTATAAAGTTATAACTGCTAACCGTTCTTTAACAAATGTTTGGTTTGCATTACACGAGCATACATTGACTCTGATTACATTGGAGTTGTTGTCATTAAAAAGTTACACATGTATTATATCTGATATTATTTTTATAACTGAACCTGTAAACGGTTACCATTAAAAACAATTTTTAGACGATAGGAAAATTCTTTCTTTTATTAATATCAACTACATTATAAAGTAGTTCCAGCAAAGCATAACAATAATCTTTTATTTTAAAGTCAGAAATTCCATTAGGATTCACAGTAAGTTTGGGTTTGAATTGATTTATTAACAAGAATACAACAAATATGGATATAATAATGCAACGTATATTGAGCAAAGATGTAAAACAAAACTTCACATTACATGTCAATATTCAGCAGCAATAGAATAATAATAATAATAACACATGATATTCAAATGATATGTCTTATTTATAAATAAATCCTATTTACCCCCCCCCCCCACACACACACACACACACATACAAAAAACACACGGCAAAACTGGTATATGCTATAGCTATTTATGCACATATTGCAATAGAAAAATCCTTACTTTAATTAATTTTTTTTAGAAAAAGAAATATGTCCTATTAAATTTTAACTGTATCACTTCTTTGCATTATACAAAATTATTAAACACTTAAATATCTTTTATTTGTAATTTCATTATAACTATCTTTATTTCTATATATACTTCTTTTAATTTGCAAAAATCCGAATAAAGTTTTGAGTAATCAAAATTGTAATTAAATTTTTAACTCTATTTAGATAATCTACTAAATAAAATCAAATTGATTCTTAATATATTGATATCAAACATATAAATAAACAAATAAACCACATCATTATACATGAAAAACTGACAATTAATATTTGTCTGTTATTAGTTAATTAGTTAGTTTATGCCTTAATTTTCTTTACATTTTCAGCATGGTTACTTATTTGGGAATGATTCAGATTTTCTTTCCACTGCTATATATACACCTTCTGACATAAACTAAGCGATTGTCAATAAATCTACAAGATACAAACAAAAAAAATCTGAATGTCGTTAAATGTTAATGTAATGAATTTTCATTCGCTTTTGAATAAGAATTTAAATATAATATCTAGATTCTCCAAAATTTAATTAATCAGGTACTCAAATTTCATGTTTTAAATCACCAAATACAATATTTAAAATTTAATTCTGACTAGTCAAAATTCAATCTAAATTCTTAAAATATCTTTCAACTTTCATTATAGGACTTCTATCCTTTTGAAAAATGTTAGTTTTGAAAAATTCTCTAAAATAAATGTATTATACATATAACTGATATTCTACTTGTTTGATTTGAGTTATATCTTTTATTAACTTGATTTACTTCTTTAAAATCAATTCATCTCAATAACAATTCTACTTTTTGTGAATAACATACTATTATTCTAAATATGTATTTTTTTAGGCTCATGGGTTATATGTGTGACTATACATAAGGATATAATATAATGTTACTTCAACAAAAATTTATATTTCCAAAATATATCCCTAACTTATAAAGGGTTTTCCAATAGGGACTTGACAACTTTTAATTCAAT
Organism: Dermolepida albohirtum; assembly: GCA_031893035.1. Taxonomy (NCBI): domain Eukaryota; kingdom Metazoa; phylum Arthropoda; class Insecta; order Coleoptera; family Scarabaeidae; genus Dermolepida; species Dermolepida albohirtum. The sequence continues at coordinate 134,047 of JAVIWB010001573.1, read as the reverse complement.
TTGTGAACGCACCCTTTCACTAATCATCGAACTGTCACTGTCAATTTATTCAGTAAACTTAACATTTTCATCATGGTAAAGTACACGAACGAACAACGTCTGCAAATTATAAAAATTTACTACAGAAATTCGGAGTCGGTGACCGCTACTTTAAGAGCGTTAACTCCGATTTTCGGTCGTAATTCTCGCCCTAGTAGACAGGCAGTAACAAGTTTAGTGCAAAAATTTGAGTCTACATATTCGTTGTGTGATGTTGCCGTGCCAGTGAGACAACGGATTGGTCGAAGTGTCGAAAATATCGCTGCCGTTAAAACGTCCGTAGCAAATGATCGAAATCAGTCAATTCCACGGCGTTCTCAAGAGTTGGGCATCGCCCAGACCACTTTATGGCGAATTTTGCGTAAGAATCTTGGTTTACACCCATACAAGATCAAGCTGACTCAAGAATTGAAGCCGATGGACCATTTGAAGCGACGTACGTTCTCCGATTGGGCTCTGGAAAAGATGCGCCAAGATGATCAATTTCATCGCAAAATCATTTTTAGTGACGAAGCTCATTTTTGGCTCAATGGGTTCGTCAATAAGCAAAATATGCGTTATTGGTCGGGTGAAAATCCACATGTCACTTCATCCACAAAAAATAACTGTTTGGTGCGGTTTGCATGCCGGCGGCGTCATAGGGCCATATTTTTTCGTCGACGATAATGATCGTCACGTTACCGTGAATGGTAATCGTTATCACGCCATGATTACCGATTATTTTTGGCCCGAATTGGAAGATATGGACTTGAACAACATGTTGTTTCAGCAGGACGGTGCCACAAGCCACACAGCACACGTTACAATCGATTTATTGAAGAGTAAGTTTGATGAGCGTGTTATCCAAGAAATGGACCAGTCGATTGGCCGCCTCGTTTGTGCGATTTAACGCCTCTAGACTTTTTTCTTTCGGGGTACGTCAAGTCATTGGTCTATGCCAACAAGCTGACAACGTTGGAAGAGTTCAGAGCCAACATTGAACGCGAAGTAGCAGCCGTTTCGGCCGAGTTGTGTGACCGAGTCATCGAAAATTGGGTCCAACGAATCGACCGCTGCAAACGTGCCCGCGGTGGCCATATGAACGAAGTCGAGTTCCATTCATAAATGTTTTGATTGTACTTCAACCCGATAATAAAGTTTTTGAAATATCTCAAATGGTCTGCATTTTATTTTGAAAAAAAGTTGTCAAGTCCTTATTGGAAACCCCTTTATATGGTTTAAGTGTTTTGAATTTAAGAAATTTCAAATATATATCTATGAATATATTATCAAATAAGATTATTATTGTGTTTAATAGTACGTCCTTAGGCTTAATTTAGTACTTAGTGTGACACATAACTAATTATATATTACCCTATTGGAACGTGTTGCCATTCTTGCAAATAGCATCGTATATCAGTTTGGTTTTGACATTCGTCAAATAGAGACGTGCGAAATTTATAGTGAATAACAATTAAACGATATACGCCTCAAGCACGTGCGATATTTGTGACAACGTTTGCGCGCAATAATTCGTCAGTGGGGTTTACATAACGTGAATTTTAGCGAATATTCCAATCGTGTAGCGTCCACAACCCAAATAATTTGAAGAGAGTGGCACAACAAAGGACTGGCGAAGCACTGGAAGGCCCTGAACTGAAAACATTGAAGCAATGTGTGAAAATGTGATAGAGGAGCCCGAAACATCCACAAGAAAACGTGCTCAACAGTTGCACATTTCGCCGCGTTCGCTGCGCCGCATTTTGACATCGGACATAGTTCTCATAGAAAGTTCAAGTAGTCCAACAGTTGTTACCAAAAGACGACTGTGGTGCCCGTTTAGAATACAGCCTTAAGATTTTGGATCTCAACGACGAAGTGGATGATTTTCTATCAAAATTGATCATGAGCGATGAGGCTCATTTTTATCTCAGCTGCCACGTCAATAAGCAAAATTCTCGGTTCCGGGGGATGAAAAATCAACGCATAATTCATGAAGCACCATTATTCCCTCTCAAAGTTATCGTGTGGTGTGCACATACGTCGGAAATATGAATGGATCTTATTTTTTCGAAGGAGCCGACGGTAACGCTATTACGGTGAACGCCGACCGCTATAGAGCCATACCGACTGAATTTTTCATACCGGAAGTTATCATACTGCACGCGACACAATGCGTATTTTGAAGAACGCCTTTACAGCGCGTGTAATTTCGCGCTTCGGTGATTTGGCTTGGCCAGTCAGATCTCTCCATTTGATTGCCCCGGACTTCTTCTGAGGATATTTGGAGTCGTTAGTGTACGTGAACAAGCCCTGCACCTTGGAGGAGTTAAAGAAGAACATTCGAGTCGAAATTGACAACGTGATACCACAAATGCTGCGCAATTATACAAAATGTAATCAAAAGAGGCCAACTTTGTCGGATATAATTTTCCACAATTAATTGAAACAACATTTATAATTGCGAATAAACATAATCAGTTAAAAACCAAAGGAGTTTTCACTTTAAATAAAAGTTACAGCGAAAGAAAATCGGATGATGCTTTTTGCCACACACTCTACATTAAATATAGAATTTTTTACGATATTCATACATGCGGTTCAATAATAAATATTTCTCTCCTATGTCTTAGCATATAACAATATATACATATATGTATATATATATATATATATATATATATATATATATATATATATACATATACATATACATAATGCAAAGTAAGTGTAATTTATTACAATTTATATATTTCCGCAATTTATTAAGCGTTATCTCTAAATAACGCGATACAAATTAATCTGATTTGTATTAATTCTGTTTGTTGTGACGCGGTTAGTATGCAATGAGGTATGTATTAATCGTGTTATAAGAGGGTTGTATTCATTTACATCTTACACACCTTAGTACAAAGCAGAGATTCAAAATAATTGTCGCGCTTAAACTTAAAAGTGGGAACATCTGTGGTATTGAAACGCCGTGTGCTTTAATAACATTATGTTCAATATCAAATTTTAAAGCTGAATGATATATATCTTGAGCAATCAGAAAATACACAACAAAAAATGTTCAGAACAAAAACTTAAATCAAAAATCTAAAATCCGTTCATTGCGATTTTGTATACAAATTATATGAACCGTAGCAAAGGTATTAATTAAATTATCCTTAAATACATTTTTATAAGAAATACTAGTTTTTCCTTCTTGTAATACTATGTAAAAAACTGATATTCGTTTCAACTAACAAAACCTTTATAGGCGTGGAAAATGTTCTTCAAAATCGATCGGTTTTTTATTTTATTAACTTTACAAAGAAAGGTATCGAGACTGCATGTTTCTAATACTTTTATGGAATATACGGCATTTCAAGAGTGCTGTCTAAAAATGTTAGCAACAACAATTCTTAAAAATTTAACCACCTTTTTGCACCTGTTTAATACATTTTAATTAGATCAAGTCTAATACTTATCAAAATACTTACAATTGAAATATTCTGGTCCCCATATTCTACACTAACAAATTCTGTAGGCAATTGGTCAACTATTACGCGTTCAATACTGGCCGGAAATTGTAGTTGTTCTTGCAACTCAACCTTTGTTTGATTTGCTAAATGTTGAGATAGTTGCTCCTAAAAAACAAGTAAATACTTTATTGCAATTTAAAAACTTATAAGCATCTGGAAAAATTAGAATACCAACAAATTATTATAGGCTTGGCTACGATATACGTTGCTTCCAGAAAAAATAAATACCAATCTACGAAATCGCTAATATTTTTTACATTACTAAATAATATTATAACATATGTAAATGTCCGTTTACACTGCTTTACTAAGTCGAGATTAACTTTTAAGTCTAACTTAAAGCCTTTAAAAGCAATGCTTTAAGTGAGACTTGAAATATAATCTCGACTTAATAAAATTGTGCAAACGGGCGTAAATATCATTGCAAAGATATCTTATAATAATTTAAATCTCTGAGGTTGATAATGCTGTCAGACCATAAGATGAATATGAATGTGTAGACGCAATAATTAACTTTTTTACTGTACTTCAACATAAAGTTTTTGTTCTCAATAGGAACCGAAAGCTTTGTTTCACTTGGATCAAAGCAGAATAGAACAGAAAACTCTTTTATGAAAAATGCCATAAATGAGACAGTCTAGCTTCCAATACAAATCGTTTAGGGTCTATAATCATAGAGAGTATCGTTCACATTAATTAACTTCAAAATTCCTATTAATCTTAGATATACAATTAATACGTAACTAAAATATGCACGCAATTTTTCGCAAGCTATATCTTAATAAATTACTGTTTAAAAATTACCGCTATTAAAAATATTATAGGTATAATTACACAGGCCAACACACATTTTGGTGCCTGCGATTTTTTAACTGTTCCTGGGTAATTTTTGGATGCAGAATGTAAAAAAGTTCTCAGATTTGGTCTATCAGATCTAGTTTTTAACATTTTTAAAAAAAATTGTATATATATTTTACGTTATAACTGTTATAATATATAATATTACTATTGACAGTTAAAAAAACAAAGACACATGGATTTAAGTATTTATTGCAAAAACTTAATTTACATAATTACATTAGTCACTAATCACATAAAAATTTTCTTTTATACGACTTTCTAGAATGGAGTTTACTAGGGTAGCCTCGCTGAAGGCTCCAGCAGTAGTCCGCCATCATGTGGCTATCCCATCGTCCTTGATAACGATCTTCCATAGTTTTAATATCCTGATCTTTCCCCCTGTTCTTCACTACAATCACCTAAGTTTTCTGGAAAACGATCTAAGTGGCTGTGGAGGTAGTGAACTTTTATACTCATGTTACAGCCGAGAATATTAAAATTTGAAAGCATAATTTCCACTAATTCTACGTAATTCTCTGCTTTATGATTACCAAGAAAATTTTGTACTACTTGAACAAATGAACACCAAGCGTTAGATTCAGTCTCGTTCATTGATGTGGTGAATTGTGGATCTTTAATAAGTTGCCTTATTTGAGGACCATCAAATATACCAGCTTTTAGTTTTTCCGTGCTAATGCCAGGAAATTTACGTGATAAATACCCAAAACAATTTCCATCTCGATTTAAAGCCTTCACAAATTGCTTCATTAAGCCTAGCTTGATATGCAAGGGCGGAAGTAAGATTTTTCTCTTGCAACCAAAGGTTCGTTGATCACGTTTTGTTTTCCTTGAATCATGACATCTCTTGAAGGCCATTTTTTTTAACCCAGTGCTCATTTTTATCTCTGCTGTCCCAAAGGCACAAAAAACAAGGATATTTTGTATAACCACTCTGCTGTCCAAGGAGGAAGTTAACCATTTTTAAATCGACACAAATTGCCCACTGATGTTCTTCGTATTTGATTTTTCTTAAAACTAATGCAATTGTTTCATATTCTTCCTTCATGGTAGTAGAATGACCAATAGGAATTGAGCCATATTTGTTACCGTTATGTAAAAGAACACATTTTAAACTACGTTTTGAACTGTCAATAAAAAGGCGCCAATCATTTGAAGTGTATTCAGGCAAACTCATTTTTTCTAAGAGCCCTTTTATATTGTTACAGAATACCAAGTCATTATCCAGAGCGAAAAAAGGCAGCAGATCCTTATCTCTTTTACGATAAAATGTAATATTAGTACCTGGACAAAGTAGATTTTTTTCTTTTAATCTGGATGCAAGTAATTCAGCGGATTCCTTTGAGAGATTCAGGTCTCTTATAAGATCGTTCAGTTCTTCTTGATTGAAACACTGCGGAGTTGCTAAATCTGCTTCAAAATCGCTGTCGTTTTCTGATTGAATTCTTTGAACTTCGTCAGACGTTGATGTTTCTGTATCATCTTCTGTCAGTTCGGGTAGACTGCTAAATGATGGAACGGGTATTTCTTCTGAATGCGCTACAGACCTTGCAGAATCTAGATCAGGATATGTCCATTTGTGTCTATTGTTTCTATTTATGCCTTTAATATTAACGAGACAAAAATAGCAGTCGTCATGATGGTTTCGCGGCTCTCTCCAAACCATTGGTACACCAAACTTTAGGCACTTCCTCTTTCCAGTTGTCCACTGTCGCAAATGTTCAACACATGTTTTACATATGAAATGTGGGGCCCAAGATTTATCTTGATCTCCTAAATGAACGCCAAAATAGGCAAGATAAGCTCTTTTCACAAAGTCAGAAATCGTTTTTCTGCTCTCTTTCAAAGTGTCTTCACCACACACATAACAAAAAACATCGGGATGATTTACACAGGTACGTCTGCTTGTGGATGCCATTGTTTCAGTTTAGTGTCTTGATACTACAAAACTATCAAAATTTACACAAAATGATAGCACAACTTTACCTGGGAAAACTCAGTAATATACTAAATCGAGTACAGCCAAGCAGGTGTAGAAGGATCGGGTCATAGGCAATTACAGGTATAAAAGTAATTAAGAGTAGTGTATTGAGTAGTTCCTAGTATAGGAACATTGGGTCAGGGACAATTCCAGGTCTCCATTTGGCTAATTACATTCTGGGAAATTTCTATTTTGACGATTAAGTACATATTTATCTCTTTATTTGTTGTCCTTTATCAGAAAAAAATATCAATTAACCTGTAACCTGTATCTCAAAAACTAGAGCTGATAGAAAAAATCTGGTGGCATTTTTGAAATCAGCACATTAAAAACATCTAAAATCAGATGTTAGATTTCCGGCACCAAATTTTTTTTTTTCATTTTGTTACCATGTGTTATTGTTTATTACATTTATTTCAGTCAATCTCTGCCAACAACGTTTAAATATATATGGGAAGGATGTATTTCTTCTATTTTCATCGTTTAAATATAAAAAATATAACAGCGTATAAATACAAAATGTCTGAATAGATAACAAAAAGTATTTAATAAATACAATAGCAACATCTCATATGTAGACATCAATAATTAGCGACCGCTAATAAAAAAATCTTATTTGTTTCTCTGTTTAACAATTCTTCAAAACATAACTTTTGTTATTTGAATAGATAGTGAATTGTTTTTAGCTTGTTTTCATACAGAAAAATGTAGAGTACCGATCACTGATTAAGTTATTTTTAATGAACAAAACAAAGGATGAAATCAGGGATGAGCTATGTCTGTTTATGGGAACCAATCTCGTGTATTCTAGAGATTATTTAAAATAAAAGTACATGATATAGTGCTAAAAGACCATCGAATAAAATTGCCAAAGTAGCAGAGATTATATGCACTTCATATGGATCAGCGATTTCAATTTTGCATAATGAATTTAGTACGTAAGTACTTACTGCACAAACGCGAACTAGAATGCATTTAATTCTCAACTTAACGAAATTAAAATGTGATCTGAAAGACTTTTGATACCAAATGGTAATAGTTGATGAAACTTAGATACTCCATTATACATCTGAAATGAAGCAACAATTGAAATAATGAACTGAAGTTGCCACAAGTGCTCCAAGGAAAGCAAAGACCATACACTTGGCCAAACGGTTTATGACTACTATCTTTTGGGACTGTAGTGGGACTTCTCTTATCGATTATTTTCAAAAAGGTACAACGAAAGCAGGCGAATACTATGCATTCCTTTCAGATCAACTGCACAATGGAGTACAACAGAAAAGGCACCACTTAAAGAAAAAACGGCTGTTTTTTTTCAGGATAATAAACGTGTTATCAATTCGACTGCTTTAATGTTTTTCTTTATCCTAATCTGAAAACTTGGCTAACAAAGGAATTGGGTAGAGTGAGAAGGTAATCATTAAAACTAACATTTATTTCGAACAGTTTGAATAAGCTTACTTTTATAAAGAAATGGAAAGACTCAAATGTCACTGAAGTAAATGTAATGAGTAAAAAATCTTTAACACAAATTGCAGTAAGATACGATAAACTATAAGAAGGCGGAACTAATACGGCAGTAAAGGAAAGAAAACCACGGAGGATTCGCCTACCTACCAAGCATTTCTGATGGCACCGAGAAAAAAGAATGAAGAAATGAATGAGATTAAGATAAAAGATATACAAACAAAATTTTGTATAATTGTATTAATAGACCGCAATTTCTTCGAAACCAAGAACAGAGAAGGTGGATTTTACAAATTCATTTGCGATGCCCGAAGAGCTACATTAGACAAACAGGAGGCACTACTGGACAGACATTGAAGAACACCAAAGTGATAGACTAAGAAATAGGATCATGTAATTTGCGAATACAGAACAAATGCAGAAGAGCGGATATAAAATAGATTCCAGTATATGCAAACCTATATACCTGTATGAATTTTTTGTAATATAAAATAACATGTATAGGGGAGGAGGGGGGAACTGCGCTCACCTAAGCAAACACTTTGTTTTTTGTAACTAACTTTATTCAGAGGACCATAAAAATTTATTCGAGTAAAGAATAGTAAATAAATGGCATTTAGTTAAAACATTTGGACTAAAATAAATTTTGTTTTCTAGTTCATACAAAAAAATATGATGAGTGCTTTGAGCGCAATTGCCCACGCCATTGGGGGTAATTGCGATCACTTGTTTTCAGGTATTTATATTATAAATTATAAATAAACAGCTACTAATATTGAAATATTTATTGGCAAAATTACGAAACCACAAATAAACTTAAAAATAAATTCGACACAGTGCAATAAGGTAAAGTGACCGAATACATATCAAGTAATCGCAAAAAAACAGAACTGAAAACTAACAACGAAAAATAAAAGCCTTTTACTGACAAATGTCACACACGTAACCCTCAGCTTTATGAACACCGCTAAATTCAGCGTGAGCCCAACCTCCGCAAATTACGCAACGAAACCACAATTCGACCGAATTAGCCACAAAGAAAACAAACATTATTTTCTGTGTCTTGCATGTCTCCTATGTCATCAGGTTCGTTGTCATCAGTAATTCCAGTCATGATAACATCCGAATTTTCACTAGAACTTTCGACAAATCTAATTTTTTTCGTTACTTTGCGCACTCTTTCCTCTTTCACCTTGCTAATATTCAATTTTTCCAGCTTTTCTTCCTTTTTCTTTTGTCTTTCTTCCAAAATATCTTTCATTGGTGTTGACGTATTTATTTCAGAACTTTGTTTTTTTCTAGCCTGTCTTTTATTTGGCTTGGAATTGGTTGCAGAAACTATAGGGAGGGGAAAGATATCTTATAGCGATGTTTCAAGGGCTTGAAGCTTACCAGTGGCAGCTTTGCCGCTATTTTTAGCATTAGAAGATTTTTCATTAATAGTAGAACCCTTTGTTAGTGTTGAAGTTGACACAAAATGAGAAAATGTTAACACTTTACTAGTGGAAGGTTGAACAATATTCGCTGTGGGTTCCGAATTTTGATCATTTTCCAGTTCAATCACATCGTCATCGAATATGGTGGGGTTTAAAGGATATATCCCGGCGGAACTAAATCCTCTAATCCCCTTTTCAACTGACGCAACCCTTCCGTAGGCCTTGTTAAACAATTCTGCAATGTCATAATTTGTTATTTTTTCAAAGGGATGTGACTTCATAAATAACTCGCATTCACGATAGTAAGCCTTTTTTAAAGGACTGTAAAAACAAATGTCTAAAGGCTGTAGCCGGTGCGAAGTGTGTGGAGGGATAGAAAGAAAAACTATTCCATTTTCTCGGCAGAAATTGTAGCAATTGAGAGAAATATGACTGGTATGGTTATCAGCAATCAAAAAAACGGGATTGTCCTTTGTAGCTTTTGAGTGCTTCGTAAAATGTTTTAACCACTCATAAAACAATTCCTCGGTGATCCAACCTGATTTTGAGCATTTGAATATTGATCCTGGAGGTCCATTTTTCTGTAGCTGCGTACTCATTCTTTGCCGTGCGAATATAAACATAGGAGGAATAAAAGCTCCAGATGCGCTAAAGGCACAACAAACGGTGGTGGTTTGGCCGCGTTCTCCACTTGTTACTATTCCTACCTGTTTTTGACCTATAGGCGCTAGAATTCTATTTGGCTTATGAACTGTACTAATCCCTGTCTCGTCCATATTATAAATAGATGAAGGATCAAATTTGTAACGCTCCATCACAGCTTCCAAATTTCGAAAGAAAGTTGCTACGTTCTCTTTAGAAAAAGCTTTAACCCTGTTGAGACTAGTTGCCTCTGGCTTTCTAATGCTAATCTGTGGATTTCTGTTTAAAAATCTCTGAAGCCAATCTTTACCGGCTAATTGAGTAGCTTCATTAAACATATTTTTTATGTTATTTGCTTTCGCAAATTGAAACGCAATCTTTCTGAGTTCATGTGCTGTAAGTCCGTAAAATTGATTTGATAATTTTAAGACATGACTCCGAATCAAACGTTCTTCTTCTGCAGAAAATGTAGATTTTCTTCTTAGTCGCGGGTCATAATAATTCTTTTTCAATCTATCTCGGAGGGAACTAAATGGAACTTTAAAAACGCGTGACACTTCCCTAATTTTTCTTCCGGATCTCACAGCTTCTATGGCAGCCCTCATTGCTTCTGGGGCCCATTCTGCTTTAGTTGTTGTCCTTTTTCTATTTATTAATATTAATAATTATAAATTATTAACCATAATTATTAAGGTTTACAGTCAAAATACACGTTGGGGCAATGCCGCTAAGTAACGGGATAATCACGCTCGGGATGAGCGGAATTGCCCCGAACCCACATGCTTCACAAAAGTGCCAACAAACTTTTTTAGTTTAGAATAAATTAACAGTATTTGCATTAAACTATGCCCAAAATATACTCTATCGAATAAATAAATAACATAATATTAAAGATAACATGATTGCAACTTTCCTTGAAAACACTTAAACACAAATATTAGATGAAAATCACTATATTAATGTTTTTTAGTAAGGAAAACCAATAGACGCGCAGATCGACTCGGGAATGGCTGCGATAGGTTCGGAGCGCTACTAAGACGGAATGATGTCAAGTGGGACATAGTAAACTGGTCTGAGCGCCATTCCCACCCACTCACCTAACTTAAAATGTCTGAAATTCTTTGTAATAACATATTATTAATAGTAATAATAGTTTACAGAGAAATTTTCTTCGTATTACATATACTATTTTAATATACATACAATATAAATTCCGTACACCCCTATAAATTAGAACGATGATATAGACAAAAACGGGGCTCAAGAATTCAGTGCTTTATCTTTGAAATCGCTTATAATTTTAAATTAATAAATTCAGTTTTATTAATATAAAATTTCGCTTTTGCTATTACAGATATTTTTTCTTTCTTTAAAAGGAATTTCTATATTCATTTCCTCTTTATGGAATATTTATCTTTTATCGGAACATACCTGCAATTCTACAAAGTTGTATAAAGCTGAAATAAATCACTACTTGCTTATTTCACGTAGACAATTTTTTCTTTATATTTACTTTATACTTAGCTGAAATTAAAATGAAGATTTATGAATAGTTTTAGTGAATGTTTTATTTTAATATACAATACACAATCGATCATGTGCTGAATTCAATGTGTGTTCCACGGTTTAATAAATACTTTTAGTAATAGGTAAAACAAACTGAATTGTCAAGTTTACTGATATAATGAATAAGTAAGAAAATAAATAAATACGATATGAATTATACATCATAGATTATAAATTTTTAGTACGTGTTACGATCAAAAACAAACTGTATTAACATCAACTTTCTTTACATTAGAGCAACAGACAGATAAATTACCTCAATTAAATGCTTTATCACTTTCTTCTATCATCTTTCAATTGTTCCAAAAGATCAAAAATACTTCTGTATCCTTAATACATACACCATAATAAACAGTAAAGATAACGTGCAAGTCCGACGAGAAAAGAATTCAAAAGTATTATTTTATATTACGTTTATGTTAAATATTGACAAACAGTACAACATATGAATTTTAAGAATATAATGACAAAATAGTAGTACACTGTATTTCAAAAAGAGAGATACAAATTTCTGAACAAAAATTACAACCTATAAAATTTGTGAAAATTTTAGTAGAAAAGTAAATAAATCAAGAAGTATTGTTACATAATCCACACACTAAAATTCTTGTTTTTATATCTGCAGATAAGATATTTGTTTAGGAAACACATGCAATTTTATTTATTAGTTTAAAAAAGTTGAAATAGTACGTCATTATAGCTACGACTTTGTGATTTTGCCTGGCCCTTAACCAATGAGAATTAAATGCCTTTTGGGTCTATTCGGAAATTTATCTCTCCCTTTTTGAAATACAGTATAGTAACAGTATTGCGATGGCATTCAATTTAAAGAGTCATAATACATACATATTCAATCAAAGAATAAAAACATGACGTTTGGAATTTCGTTTATTCGATATTCTTGAATTATTATTGCAAATACATTTTGCGACTTACACTTGGTAATATAATACACATACAGACATGATAAATTAGTAATGCACACAGATAAGACTCAATTTCAAGTACAGAAAAAGGTTAAAATTAAAAATTGGAACTGTCTAGTGACGACTTATTAAACAAAACATGTCGAATACTAATGATATATTTACTAATGTTTTATATAATAAAATTTACAAGCAATAAACTCATATCGAATGCCGATATTAGAGCAGTGTAATTAGAGATTAATAAGAATAAATATAGATATCGAGATTATTTAGATTTTATATCTTAGCTTTTGTGTTAGATAAATGTTAAATGTTCGATAGTATTATATTTTTGCCTTAAAACAGACGTATGACTATTTATTGCTATACAAATAAATATAATTTCAATCTATACTAGCAAAATTTATTTGCATATTTCAGCTTAAAACGAAGTTGTAACTAAAAAAATGAAATATAGACGTTAATTAATTTCGTTATTTCTAACTTTTACGAAGCAAAAGCATATTCCTTTTGACTATTAAGGTATTATTAGCGATAGTTTCAAAGTCGAATTTGTTTTTAGGATACAAAAAGCGGCAACCTCAGATTAAAGAATTACTATCGAGAATAAAAGTAATAGCGATTTATATTGTTGCAAGAAGAAAAAACTGGCCCCATAGTTTAAATTACTATTGTTTAACAATGTTAGTCAAAATTTTGAAAATTTTATCCGCACCTTACAAAAATACCTTTTTTCTATTACGCTCTATAATTATAGTTTATAATACATATCCAAAATTCTCAATTCTAGAAATAACTTAGTTAAATAAATTATAACTACCTAGATATAAATAAAACAATTTAAAGTAGCTGATTTATATTAAGTAGCGAATGTGAAAAAATATTTACCTGAAATTCAGGAGTCATGTATTGCCGTAAAATATTTTCGGACTTTTCACATTGCTGTTTAAATGTATAAGCTCTACTACATTGCAGAACGCATTGTACACACATAAGGCTTGGCAAACCATCGCCCTCCCGAATCTGTAAAAATATATAAGGAAATATTTTTAATTATATTTGCTCACTACTATGTTTTTCCGAAATTTTAAAAGTATACATATACATATTAAAAAATAGATTCATTATCAAGTAGGTCATATTAAATTCAAAAAACGGCGTTTGAATACTCTGTTATCTGTCACATTAGTTAAAAGTTATAGAAAATACCAAAGTAATCATAAAAAGAATCGATAACTATATGTTAGTTGCGTCTTTTTCTACTTCATAAACCTCATCAGTTAGAGTGAAAGTAATAGAGAATCTCTGATACGTTATCCTACATATAAACATTTACCTGTAAGTCAGCAAAAGATATCAACATTTCATCTAGGCAAGCTCCAAATAAGGGTCTCATATCACCCTTTTCTGTTAAACAAGCTCTGCAGATCTTATCTAATTGAAGAGGGGCAGTTAAGTAGATACTCATATCCATTTTTGTCAAATAATAGAAAACACAAACGTCTCTCCCACGACTTAGTAACGTACGTCTTGCATTTTACACAAGGCAAATATGTCGGCCGGTGAACACATTAATTTACGACACGCGGTTAGGAAACTTTTGCTTTCACCAAATCCAATAATACGCAGACGTATTGCGGAACTTATTTTTTAATGGCGGGGCTTTTAAAAGAAAGACTGGGTTTTATATTATTTATATTTATTAAAAAAAGATTTTGAACATGTTCAAGTCGAAATAAATTTTATGTTATAAATTTATCAATAATAATAAGTTAAATTTGATGGAAATATATTAATTTAAATTAAAATGTTGGGTTATGTAGTTATTTTTTAAAATTTATGCAGTCACTGTTTGGTCTCTACATTAGCATGTTGCTTCATATGATTCTTTAAATGATGTTTTCTGCGACATTTTACTTTACATATGTTACAACTAAATGGCTTTTCACCAGTATGCACCATAAGATGCATTTTTAAAGTGTGGTTATGTCCAAATACCATAAAGCACATATTACACTGAAATTTTTTTATTTGCAAATGACGTTGAATATGTTCATTTAAATGGCTAGATGTCTTAAATTGTCTTTTACAACTAGCAAAGCTACATTTATAAGGCCTTTCAGCTGTATGAATTCTATTATGCACTCGAAAATCACCAACATAATTTGTTTTATAGTTGCAAATTGAACATACAAACTTCTTGTCTTCCTTATGTGTTAACTTATGTATGTACAATCTGCTGGGTGTCTTGAAAGCTTTAGAACAGACTGAGCAAATGAAATTCTTTGAAACTGAATGTACGCCCATAATATGAGTTTTCAAAGCATGACGACTTCCTAACCATCTACCACAGAGATGACACAAATGTTTATAGTTAGGATGAGATTTTAAATGGTTATTGTGTGCTATTTGACAACTAAATGTTTTCTTGCATATTCGACATGTAATCTTTTTTATAATGTGTCTTACAGAATGTAAGGTCAAATTGGCTTTTGCTGTAAATTCTTCATTACAAATTGGACAAGTGTAACGATTCTTTTCTGTAACTTCAGGTACTAATTTCTCCCATAAATGATTGTTTGAATGTATGAAATCTTTCTCATGTTTTAAAAGACTCAGTTCACTGTTAAATATTTGATTACATTTACTGCATTCAAATTTGTTACTTTCGGAATAGCACTTAAGTGCATGATTTTCTAAATCTTCATAGGCATGTGACAAAGAAAATTATGGATCAGTATCACCTTCTGCTAATATTGCATGATTGATAAAATGTAACTGAAGTGTTAAATCATTATCAAATTGTTTATCACATAAATCACATACATTCAGTTTATTAATGTTAATAAAATCTGATTGTTTATTAAAAATATCTATTGTAGCATTTTTAACATCCCTTTCTGACACTTGCCTTTTTTCAGACCTATGATGTTCCGTAATATCCTCTTTACGTTCAGTTATGAGAGATAAAGTTCCTTCAACAATATCATTTTCAACATGGTTTTTTACGTTTTCACTTTTCACATTTTCAAGTCTTGTTAATAAACTAGCACTTTTAAATGTATAATTTCATGTTACTTAATTTATATTGTGTTGGAAAACACTTTCAGACAGAACATTTAAATTCAATGATTTCATTTTTTAAATTTACATTTTCAGCAGAATCCATAAAGTCATGAAAATTTAAGTATGTAGTTTGACATTGCTGTTTAAATAAGTACGAAATCTCTAGTTTTTTAACACATTCATTGAATATAAAAATTTCTGAAGAAATACTTGTATCCATTATAAATGATAACATTTGGTCTATGTTCGAAGCTGCTTCGTTATTATCACTAGTAATACAAGTTTTTCTATCTTCATCTACAATGCTCATACAAGTACGACATAAGTTCTATAATAATTTCCATATCTACAAAAACTTTAAAATTTGTAAACTTAACCTTAAACAAAACAAATGTCTATATAGCACAGACTGTAAATTCAAATAATACTAAGAAATTATAAGCAAGTAATCTTATAAAAATGGTAAGATAACTCTATATTTTCAATGTTGGAATAAACTTTATATTTACTTATTTTAAAATAAAATAATCAATTATCGGACGAATAATTCGCATTAAATATGCTTAGCACTACTATTATCTATGGAAAGCATTCAAGTATTCTTTCAAGTTTCAAAATAAAAACAATAATTTAGAATCTTATGTGTGGTAGTTCCCTATTTTTTGATGTTATTATATTGCATTTATTTTTATATTATTGAGCACACTGAAAAATCATAAGTTTTCTTATAAAATTAACATGACTTATTTTTAAAAAAACGAAATTGCTAATTTGGTTTTATCAATAAAAGTATATTATAAAATTTTTTAATTTATTTAAAATAGTGTAAGTACATATTAAAATTTACCCTGTCACAACGATCATGCGTGTAAGAGCTCTAACGCCATTTTACCATTCATACTGTTGTGTTGAAGTGTAGTGGTTACAAGTTTTCTTATATTTATTAAAATAATTTCATAGAAGGTAAATTCTCATATTGTAAAATACTATTTAAATCACGTAATGGTTATGTAGAAAACAATATTTATTATTTAAAGTTAATTGATTTAAAATAAATTTCGTTTTCGCCGTATAATAATCGTTTTCTGGCTACTTGGTGTTTATATTAAAAATCTTAAGCGGTTGTGTTTATTAAAATATGTGTTTATAGATATGTGTACAGTGTGAGTTTTGAAAAATATGGCTCAGTACTATCAGGTATTGAGCCAAACAGAAAAACCTACAGCAGAACTTAGAGAGTACTATCCTAGTATAATTGACAATTCATCACAATCTGTTCAGCCAAATGTTTTCAAGGTTCACCGGTAGTGGCATAAAATAATATAATTTAGATATTAGTTTCCTCTGATCAGCTGATGGTCGTGGATGCACCACCACAACAACTAATTGTAGATCAGTCACAAGTAACTTTCCAGAATCAACAGTATATATTGCAAGACACGAATATAGAATTTTGTGAGGGACAAGCGCCACCGAGAATTTTTTACATGGACGAAGCTAGTGCTCAGCAAGTTGAATCTGTGCAAGGGGACCAAGTTCCACAGACTATTGTTCTAAATCATCAGTTGCCAGGGGCGCAAGTAATTGGTCCAATAAACAGCAACACAACCCCAAAAATTGTCATGTCTTTGCAAAGGCAGACTCAGACAAATCCATCACCGCAGTCTTTGAAGCAGGTTATTATTTACTCTATATACTTCTAAAAGTTTAATCAATATATAAAGCTAATGTCTTTAAATATTAATTTGTTATGTGCTATTAAAAAATTACTTTTAGTATGCAATTATATGAAATTCAGTATTTCTTATGGTTTTATCCTTCTTTAATCTTAACTTTCAGTAAACATATATAAACCATCCTAAAAGAAGGTTTACCTCAGAATAAAAAATTACAATATATTAAAATCTAATTTAATTATTGCTATATTATGTGAGGACTTCTAAAACAATCATGCAAGGAATTAACTTGTTAAAACATGTTGAAAATGGAAGTTTGGTACATATATAGTAAAGTAAATAGAATTAATAATGTTACAAATATATTAAAATTTTGCAAACATTTTAGAGTTTAAAATACACGAAATAAATATGTCATTTTTGTATTTCACATACTTTATTATTATTATTGTAATTATTTATATAAACATATATTTAATTAATTTATAAACCTAAGATCCTTAAGTATTAATTTGTTACGTGCTATCAAATAATTACTTTTAGTATCTGATTATCAAAATGAAATTTAGCACAAATTTCTTATGGCTTTGTCCCTTCTTTTATCTCAACTTTAGGTTAGTATTAATAAACATATATAAAGCATTCTAAAAGAAAGTTTAACTTAGGATAAAAACTTATAAGAATATATTAATTGATGCTATATTACATGAGGGTTTGTAAAACAATTATGCAAAGAATTAAGTTGTTAAAACACGCTAAAATTCAAAGTTTAATACACCTGTAATACTACTACAAATTATTAAAATTTTGCAAACATTTTAGAATTTAAATTTATAAAATGCTATATGTTTCTTAATATTCGCTGGCATTTATTTAATGGTAATTATTTTCAGAATTATTACTGAATTTCTTAATTGTAAAATTACATATTTATTTTTATAGCAATTATAATTTTAAAACAGTTTAATGGATTGGAATGGCGTAAGATTAAGGTTTTATACATTCAAAATACAAGATAAATTGAAGAAAACACAGATTAGTATCTTTTATTAAGAGTTTATTTAGCCTGTCTGTTGAAGTTTGATCCTGTTACAATTACCTTAACCTTAAAATCTCAAGGACACTTACGTCACTTTAAAATAGTTATCAGTCCAGTGCTGCCAATCGTATTGTTTAAATATATATATATATTCATAACTAGAAATTCATAAAGCCTATTGGAGATAATTACGTTATCCACATTGGAAAAAAAACAAAGATTTATTACCAATAATTACATATTAATACGAAGCCATTTACCATATGTAATTCTGAAGTGTAATTTTGTTTAAAAAAAGTTAAAACTAAATTTGCATTAATTTATTTGTTTTTACTTAATACAAATGAATTAAGTAGATGCTAATGTGCAACTATTCGTTACAAACATGTAATTTGCAAATATGGCTAGGATATAATTTATTTTGGAATTGTAAACTTTTAGTTTACCAATCTTAATATATAAAAAAAGAATTTGAATTTGAATGGTGGTTAGTTACTTTTATAATAAACCAAAATAATGAAGTTACAGTAAGGAAAAAAATTTAAAAAATTACATAAAATCGTTTTTGTTTAACAATTATATAGGATGGTCTATTATAAGTATTTAATTATATAAATAATGATATGTCCTTTGACTAAAATATAAATTCCAAACAATGTAGTAAATTGAAAGTTTTCAAAACATTAAGTATTAATTCTCCCTGTCACTTAAATCTGGCTTTTCAAATTTTTTAATGTACAACATTTTAATATTTTATGTTTTAGGAACATACGATAATTCCTCAGCGCCAGGTTATAGCTCAGCCACGACTGCCAAATTCTATACAACAAAATAGAACTGTAACTGTTCAAGTACATTATTTCATTAAGAAAGTATTAACGATTTACTATTTCTTATAATTTTTAGAAATCAGGAATAACTCAAAACTCACCGAGAGCACCGGCGCCACTTAAAGGAAGAAGATCTATAACAGAAAGTGAACCAGCAACTCTTCATTATCCACCACAAAGACAAGAAGAACTAGTAGGTGTACTATTTTGAACGAATGTAATTGAATCATTAATTTTTCCAATTTTCTTAGAACGAAAAAAATTTGTTGAAGTACAAGACTGTACCCGAGAAAAAATCATCTGTAAATGCAAATACTACTCAGCCTACAAATACAAATCATCTAGCTAACGCAGAGTAAGTAATTTAGTATTAAAATATTCATACAATTGAAGCATTTAGTAAGCTAAAAAACACACAACCTAATTTAAATACTTCGAAATTATTGTTTGAAATGAATGTTACCAATAATTGAATTGAGATAATTTTTTGCGATAAATTTGTATTCGCAGTAATAAAATCGTGAATATTTATTTCAAGATGTCCTGTTTTAAGGCACAAAGTGATATTTACATTATTAACTATTAGTCTGCACATCAATAACAATTCGCGGCTTTGCCATTGCCCCCTGTAATTGGCTATTGGGGGAGGTGATGGCTTGGATTATTACTATTATCATCAAAAACCCAAAGTCGGAATGTAATGAAATTTTATTAACAAATAGTGTTTAACTCTGTATTTGGAGGTTAGCGATGAAGTTTGTGCGCAATTATTCTGTACGAGTTTTACCGCGGATTTAGGGGCGACACTGTGATTAATTATTTGCTGATAATGGAAACTTAGTTGTCGAAACACGTATTCGGAAAACAAAAATTGATGTGATAGAGGGTTTTACTTACCCTTTTTTAAGTTAATTTAATCAATCACAGTCTCCACTCAAATTGATGTGAAATGAAAATTTCAGTCTATAAATATAAATGAATTGTCAGCTTGCGTAATGCAGAAATCAAAACGAATCCATCGATAACGTGTTTTATTTGCAAGTTTATGTTCAATCACTGTCGGCCTCTTATTGGTGTATGTAAGAACAATTGCCAGAAAAAATATTATATTAACAATCTTTCGTGGATGTGTTTCTTGTGGATTAACTTCTGATGATCTGCGGAACAAGCTGAAACCCTAGTAACTGGATTAGTTAAGGAAATAGGTAATTTAAGAAACCATGTATTTCAAGCGCACCCCCGATACAAACTTATATTTTTGAAGATATTTAAGGTAAAACAACGACAAATTTGAAAATGCAATATTTTTCTACATACATTCCGGAGTCAACTGTTCCAGAAAGTAAGGACAGAATTTAATATAATAAGAAATACGCTGGATGATACTATTCAGCGATCTTATTTTTATACGGCGTGCGATATCTCGGAAGGACAAGCCCGTTAAATGTATTCTGAGCACTTGACTCACTCAGATAGCACTGGCGATGTTTCATTATACACGTAGCATGTATATACTCTGACTTACAAAGTGCTGCCTTCATCGCATCGATAGTAGCGAGCACCATACGAGACCTTTTTCTACCAGCTACGGCAACAGACAAATATGAAACCCGATAACTCGAGTCGTATGCCGGTAAAATTATTGTACTCAAAAAATTTCACTTCAAATATAATATTACGCTTAAAATATACAGAGTGTGGTCATGAATAAATTACAACCGTATATAACGATGAACTTTTTTTATACAATTGTTTCTAATGAATTTTCTATTATTTAATTTAGTATCTAATATTTAACGGCTTCAAATATCAGAACAAAATAAAATTTGACCTATTTTTGTTTTCGTTTTAGTAACTATTCTCTAAATACAATTAATGGTTGAAAGCAACAGCCCATAATTGTTAATGGAATTTCAGGTCTGTTTGATTTACCAATTTCTTTTTTTTTTTTTTACTTTCTGGAACTTATTTTTTGCAGTTTTATTTGGGTACCTCATCATTATATTTTTACATTAATCTATAATTTGAGACATTCGCGTAGTATTAATATTCTCCATACCATCTCGAAGTATTATCTAATTATGAGTGAAAATGTCTACTACTTACTATGTGACAATTTGACTTTACTTTATTCCTTATTTCTACCATATAAGTTAGTCACTGCGTATATACAAAACATTTTTTATAATTAGAATATTTAAACACTAAAGTATCTAAAAAAAATAATATGCGCTGAAGATTTCAGAACGGTTTTTTTTCTTATAATAACTGAGAGTAGAACGAGCGCAATAATGAGTACTGTCTATTATACGTATAGATCAAAGGAGTTAATACGAGGGTGCACAAAGCTAAATAAAATTACAAAAACAGTTCTTGAAATATCAATTTAATAGGAAAACATTTCTATAGTTGAGTTTTATTAGATTCCAATGTGAATGGGTGCATTGTTCATAATGGACTCGTAAAATAAACATTTGTAATACAGGTAATTTTGATGGAGCCTATGGTTGATTCACTTAATCACTGAAGGTTGATATATAACCCCTTGCCACATTAATTTTCGATTTCTGTATACGTATTTCGACAACTAATTTGTCAGCATCAGCAGATAATTAAAAAGTGTAGCACCTGGTAAACTACGTACGAAAACAAACTCCGTACGCGAACCGTATCGTTGAGAACCAAAATGTACACTGTGTACACTCAGTGTACATTTTGGTTCTCAAATTAATGTGGCAAGGGATTATATATCAACCTTCAGTGATTTTGTAATACAGTGCAAGCCAAAAAGAGTAAAGTCAAAAAATTCATCGCCAACTTTTAATTTAGTTCATTTGGCAAATCAACGAAGAGGCCACGGGTGTCTCAATAAATATTTCTAGGAGGGTAATAAAAGAAGTATTTTTTGAATACAAGTTTGTCTAATCATTCACTAATTGAAATGACTTTAAAGTTATTAATAATTTATATTAAAAAAAAACGTGGCTTGCTTTTTTAGATTCCTTAAATTTCATTTCAGAATGTAGCTAAAGTAATTATTTTAAAAAATAAAACATATAATTAAAAAATATAGCAAATGTCTTTTCTTATTTTCAAATAAAGCTATCAAAGTATTTACATCGATGTTTCTTATTTCTGTAACAGTTTTTGTAATTTTTCCAGATACGTAAACTTAGTTTTTTAAATATCCGAATAGAAGAAATCCAACGATCTTAAGTGAGGCGATAATGCTAGCCAAATTCTTCTATTAATTAATCTTTCATAAAAAAAATTGTTGCAAAAACTTAATATTTGCATTATCTATATGTGGTGATGGGTTATCTCATTGAAAATGTTCATTTCATCATTACGTAATTTTTCAACTAATGGCTGTAATATCCATGGTTGGTATCGTTCAGCATTATTGAATAATTTGAAAAGTCTATGTCGGGACATTTCAATCCATACTTTTTTTAATGAATAAGGTTCATTTTCGTTACGTGAATTATCTGTTGCCATCGTCCGATAATTTCGACTATATAGTTGTGTAGCATCATCTAAAAATATCATTATTCTAATTATTGTTGAACTATTTATGTTATTGCCAGCATTGTCTGTAATTGACATGTAACAATCGCTATACATCTATTGTGTTGTAAAAGTGCATATACAAGTTTAAAATTATTATAATTATTTTTCTTTTCGTAAAACAGTAGGTTCGAGCCTATATTAGCTAATCAACAACCCCGAGGGGGACAGAAGAAAAGATCTAATAAAACTTCTACACCACGGCAAAGAAATTCTTCGAAAAATGCCAAAACTTCCGTATATCAAAGTGCAACACCGGAGACTGCGCCACAATTACAAACTAGAAATCCAACACCTAGACCGCCAAGGTCAAATAATCGGTCTAATGTTCCGCGACAGACTGCTCTGTCTGCAAGAATGCCCCAAGCACCACCACAAGTAGCTATGCAGTCAGTTCAACAACAAGCGCAGCAAGTTCAGAATGCACAGTATGTAATTCAACCACATAATCAACAAAACCATCAGCAACAGCAAACGGTCGCATTGCCACCCTATGTACCATCGAATCAAATTAAAAAAATCATAGGTATTAATAAAGTTACAATCTAGGTGATTCGTAAATTTGATTAATATTTCAGAAAGTACTCCCTTAACTGAAGAATATACTGATTCCATAAGAATGTTAGTATTATTATCTACAGGTGAACAAAGACTTATTACTTTCACATTACCTAAAGAGCAATGTACTATTCAAGAAATTCTAGAGCAGGTAATTATAATATTTTATAAAAAATAAGTTCCTAATTTAAAAACGATTGAAATTCTAAATGAATTTTTTTATTTATCAAACAGGTGGGCGTGCAAATAGAGCCTGAAACCAAAATTAAATGCAAGTCAACTTATATGAACGGTATTAATTATATAGTGACCGTAACAATGCCACAACATCTGTCTCGCGAACAAGGCATGGATGAAACGATGGAATTAGAAGATAATTCTTTTCAAAGTACGTCTACAACACCAGTCCAAAGTCAACCTTCACCTATACCAGAGCCACCAAAACCGCCAACGCCAGAACCCCCTAAAGAGCAACCTAAATATAAGCAAGGAATGCTAGCTGTTTGTAGTCATTGTGGTTATTTGTCAGAAGATTTTAATAAATGCCTCAGATGCAAAAGGAAGTTACCAGAGGATGTAAGATCAATAGCTACCGATGATCAACCAACTTCCAAAAAAATAGATAATAAAAATCTTCCTACACAAGAGATTGTTAAATCTATTCCGCCTGTAGGCACAAAAACTAACGGTAAATACATAATTACATATAATGAATAACAAATATGTATCTTGTTTCTTTTTCCTGTGTTATAATTATACGAAATCTTTGTATTATATTACTTGATATGATTGTTATGGTTAAAGAGAGTAATATAATTATACTTTAGGAACAACTAAATCTAATGTGAACGTTTCTGGGACACGTAAAAAAACTAAGCCGAAAGTTACGGAACAAGAACCGATAATTTTAACTTTGAGCTCAGATGAAGAAGACGATGGTAATACTAAACCAGTAAGTGCAAAGTCTTATATTTTAGCAATAGTATATGTAATTTATTCCAAATATATTTTTATTTTCTTTCGTTTTTCGTCGTTTGGCAATACATTTTGAGGAGCTAAAAATAAAGTATGCCGCTTTTCAAAAAATTTCAGAATTAAAATTTGAAATGAATGAAAATCTGTTTTACCAATAAAAAAAATATTTCATATAATTATGCACTTTTACGATATTAAACTGAAAAATTCTAATTTTAACTGCATTGTAAATGTAATGCAGAAATTTTTGAAAAAATTTCTCTTCTGCGTGTGGGACTTGACCCCATGATCTCATACTCCTCGGGAATGCGCCCTGATTCGAGTTGATTCGAGTCCTCCTAATGTGTCATAAATTGCATTCTGGAAACAGTTACTAATGAAGACCCACGGTAGGTTAATTCTAATTTTAACCGCTTTGTACATCGTATATGGTAATGCGGAAATTTTTGAAAAAATTTCTGTTCGCGAATTTTTTTTGCATTTTTTAGTTCAACATCGTAAAAGTGCATAATTATATGCAATTAATAACCTACCGTAGGTTTTCATTTAATAACAGTTTACATAATGCAATTTATGGCACACTAGGACTTGAATTAAATGTCTCTGATCTAATGATCTGGATGCATTCCCGAAGAGAGATCGTGGGTTCCCACCCGAAGAATAGATATTTTTTCAAGTTATGTCTAGGGATCGGCAGTCGGAAATACATTCCAGGACCTAACTTAAATAAATAATGTAATTCGAAATTGGCCGCAGTAATATAATAATATGTATAGATTAAATCAGAAATGTTTTCCGATTACGTGATCACTGTTGTATGAAATAAGATGTCGACAAGAAATTGGATGTCAAATTAAATACTATATTTATATTACTCAGATGCGATAATGTACTATATACTTAACTTTGGGGCTTTTTCGCCAAAAGTATTTTAGTTAAAATGTAAGCACCGATTTATAGTTTTGTTTTATTAGTTACTTCCGTTCTATTGCGTAAATATATCCCGTTCACATCGTGAGATACTGTTCAAAGGTGAATAAGAGATTTGCCTGCCCTAAAATTTGAAGGTATTCAAGTCTGATGCAAAATTTGCAATGTAATACTATCGTGGCGAGTAAAAATCGTATTAAAACATGTTGTCGGATACACATAAAATACGTATTGCTGGCACTGGTAGCGTGTAATATTCCATGGAATACCGTGAATTATCTTGAGTTTATTCTATTTTTACAAAATTGTATTATGGGAAATCTAGCGACTTGCATGTGCACGCGGAAACCACCTTGAGGAAATACTATATGTCTCCGATGTACGATGCAATTATGACTCTAATTGTCAATGACAAATATATTTGGGTGTCATGAAGCTACCGATATTGAAAGACACAATATAATAAATGTTTTGGTTGGGGTGAAACACAGCAACACTGCAATGTTTACACATCTACTTGCATCTAAGAAAGTCTAAAGAACTAATGCGGAAACTATATTATAATACGTAACTTTGTGTTTGAAATTGCTGTGGGGTGAAAAGCACGATAAAATAAAGAAAAAGTATTTTTTGTAACAGGTGCAGCTGCATATATGTATGAAGGTAGCTGGTCGGCTATTACATTAAACTTATAGTAGTATGACACATATTACATGTTTCGCACATGCTGTTCATCGGTATTATACGAAGTCAGAAATTACTACCCGAATGCAGATAAAATGATACCTTCTGTCAAGAAAATTTTTGTAAAGTCGCCTGCACGCAAGAATTTATTTTGTGCAATACTGCCCCTACCATCAGAACATGATGTAACGCTCTGTGGCACATTGATAGAGACAGAATCTTATTATCACATGAACTTTGATGACGTTAAAACTGTAATACAACTGGATCCGAATGATGCTGTTTCTATTTTACACGCTCAACAAATATTTATGGATCAGTGGATTTAGCTAATATTCATGAACATTATTTTAGAATAGCTGTAGCCATCCATCATTTAGAGGTAACTTTGATTAACCCACAATATTCGATAACTAACATAATGAATATTGTATATGATCTTCGCCAGTTCCTTTCCCAAATATCTGAAGCTGCTACTGATGATGTAAAAAAAATATAGGCAGTTTTAAATAACATTCTAAGATTTCGTACTATACCCGAATTGTTGACTTATTTACTAGTAAAGAAGTAGATTTTTCCGAACCAGGGATCAATATGCCGTCATTAAAAAACTGTATGTACTTTAAGTGTGCCCCCACATCGGTAAATGTTGAACGGTCGTTTTCAATATATAAATAAATTTTCGGCGAGACATTTATTAATATCTAAACATATGGAACATTTATTGGTGATTTACTTAAATTTGAACTTGAATGTACACAGTCAATAGTGTGTGTGATATGTTTTATAAACCCTGCAATATTCCTTCTGAAGAAAATGTATTTACTGTTACTTGGTAAGTACTCGTTTCTCTATACGTATTCTGATTCACGTGGGAAAAACAACAAATCGGGATTCATGATGTTCTCACTCGATCCTTGACACAGACAGCCGATCTTTGGATCGCTTGCACTTTATATGCATGTGTCAACCATTCTGCTAAGTATTACAAACTTGCATTTTATGTATACCCATAGTATATTCAACACACTTACAACGGTATATAATTTTCATCTCATGTTTCATTTTTAAAAATAGTTTTTTAATTAATTAAAAATTTTAATGTTTTACGTGTTTTGTGACTGATATACTTGTTGCTTGTATGCATAAAATTCATGTGTTGTTTAATTAAAACTGGTTATATCAACAGAAAATATCTAAATTAATAAAAATATTTTAAAAAACATTAAAAGGAAAGAAAATATTACATATGCTGTATACAAATTATTTACAAGTGTTTGTTATTAAAACAGATTAAAAAACGGAACACTTAATTTATTCTAACTTATAAGAGTCATCATTGTTTAAAGTTATTATAAGCTCATCTGTTTGAATATGAGCAAGGTATTCATTTTTCATATATATTTTTCAATATATTAAAGCTGTTTACATTATCCAAGTGAATTAATTAGCTTACATAAACTCGTTTCATATGAACACTATTTGAAAAAGTAAATCCCTATCACTTTATGTCCTGTCACAAAATCGCATGATTATTTGACCGGAATTTTCTTTAAATTGAACGTACAGGTTGGTAGAAAAGTTTTGAAAACAAAAATGAAACAATGTGAATTTTTAAGTGAAATTAGTTTTTTTATTCAATGTAATCTCCCTCAACTTTACATTTATTCCAATGATGCTCCAATAATTTTATACCATCTCCGTAATGATTTTCTGGAAGTTCTGCAAAATACTGTTCCACGGCTGAAATAGCTTCTTCATTCGATGAAAAACGTTTTCCACGAACGAATTGTTTCAAGTTTCTGAAGAGGTAGTAATCACTCAGAGCCAAATCTGGTGAATACGGTGGTTGTTCAAGCAATTCGTACTTTAATTTATTCACTTTAGCCATCGTCAAAACACTTTTGTGTGAAGGCGCATTGTCTTGATGAAAAATTATCTTTTTTTTTGCTAAACCAGGTCTTTTTTCACGAATTTTTGCATCCAGTTGATCTAAATGATTATATTGTTTTGTTTTACCTTTTTCAAGATAATCAATCAATAAAATTCCTTTTGCATCCCAAAACATTGATGCCATAACCTTTTTTGCCGATCGTCCAGACTTCACCTCTTTTGGAGTTGAACAACCAACCGTAGTCCACTGTAATCGTTCTTGTTTCAATTTAGGATCATGGTGGTTTCTCCTCCATAGTTATAAAACGACGCAAGAAATCGATTTTATTCCGCTTGAAACGCACCAAGTTACGCTGAGAAATTTGTTTTCGATCCAGTTTGTTTGAATTGTTAACGAATGCGGCAATAACTTTCCAAACAGCTTTTTCATATATAATTCTTGATGTAAAATATGAAGTACTCGTTCGTCTGAGATGCCTATGGTATTAGTAATTTCACGCTTAGTCAAATTCGGATCTTCACTAACTGTATTATGTACTTGCTCAATGATTTCTGCTATTGTTGCAGTTTTTGGTCGTTCATCTTCAACGCTTGTACGACCACGTTTAAACTCTAAAACCCATTGATGTACTGTTGGAAATGAAGGAGCACATTCCTGAATCTCTGTTGCTGATAAACCTTCCAAAACAAAGAATTTTATCACAGCGCGATATTCAGTTTTTTCCATTGTTAAAAAATACACCGACACGTCCAATTCAAATGGATTGCTAACAATGAATGAATTGACAGATCGAGATAAAATTTTTAGTGTGTTCATATGACACATGATATTTTAAAATGGCTTATGAATTTTGATTCCTCTACTGCTTAATAGGTGTCGCTTTCAAAACTTTTCTACCAACCTATATTTAACTTTTGTGTTCAAGAAAACTATTTTCACATTGGCGCCAACTAGATGATCAGAGGACAAATTGGTAGCATGTTTGTGGAATCCCCGATGTGAAAACAAAAGTGCGTAAAACCAGCCGGAGCGCCATTTTATCTGCTTCTGCCCATTTCCTTAAATGAATGATGTAAACCTAAATATACTTTCAATTGAAATGAATTCATATGGGACTTGTATAATGTAAATGCAGCATAACGTGCCCACATCGTTTTTTTCCAATTTTCTAGAATTATTGCAGAAAGCTCTTCTTGCTAGGTTCGATACATCATTTAATTTAAAAGTCGTATTATGTTTTGCGACGTTTTTCTTGACTGTAGTCCACAGAATTCAAATAAAGTTGAAATTTAAACTTTTATGATGTAAAAAGGATTTTTTTTCACTTAACCATGAAATCATTTCAGATTTTTAATAATTGCTACAAAGAACTTTATTAATCTTCAGGTTACGATAAGGTGCATTATCGATCACACAAATAGATTGTAAAGGTAAATTCAGAATAAATTTGTTAGTATTTCTTAGAAAATCCACTTTTAAATTTTCAAGATTATTTTAAGATATAGATGTTAGAGATTACCATCTCATCTCTAACATCTGTTTACGTTTATATAATATGTTGTTACTAATCTATGAAACTTTCGATTTATTTAATATGTTGTAGGTATCATATTTAATTTAAACTTCCAATTGAATTTACATCAATTTTCTCCGTACTCTTAAATAAAAACTTATTAAATAAGCCCACCTAAACATTTTAGCCGTCCGCCACTGTAGCTATACGTGCTAAAATCTATTGCGTATTTATTGCTCTCACCATCCTGTAATTCACTGACTGTATTTTTATGTATCTATGTATGATTCATTCATTAGATACGAGTGTCCGAAATTGACAAATTGCAACCCCACCTGATAAATAATTCAAGATAAAATAAAATACTGTACGAATTGAATTAATAGATATAATTATATCATTAATAGTAATAGTTCTATACCCGTAAAAAATAATCTTAAATTTTGTTTTTGAAGTGAGTCATCGCAAAACAATGTGCACTTTGTGGCGTTCATAAAATGCTTGTCATGAAACTTTTCGATTACTAAATAGGTTGAAATCTGTCGTACACGAACACTCATAGCGTCTATTTCTTTGTTCTGTTTTGAGATGAGAGATACCTGTTCAAGAGGGAAAGAATTATATATATATACATATATATATATATATATATATATATATATATATATATATATATATATATATAAAGCCTGTTTCAAATTTCGCGTTTTTTTTTTTAAAGAATAAATAAAACACAATTTGCATTCACTTTCAAAAACTTTTTATTGGTAATTGAAGTATCAGTTATGACATTTATATGCGAAAAATAATATCTGCCAAATGGCCTCCTCTTGCAGCTCCACAGACGTCCACTCTTTTGTTAAAATTTTCAATGACATTTTGACATAATTGAGGCTCTATCTCACCAATGACATGAATAATTTCATCTTTCAAAGCAGGAATTGATTGTGGATTGTTTTTATAAACCTGACTTTTCACATAACCCCAAAGAAAATAGTCTAACGGTGTCAAATCACATGATCTTGGTGGCCAATTAACATCACCATTTCTTGAGATTACACGTCCAGGAAATTTTTCTCTCAATAAATCAATTGATTCGTGTGCAAAGTGAGGTGTAGCGCCATCCTGTTGAATCCGGCGATATCGATCACTATTGACGGTTACAGCTTCACCAGCACCATTTTCAAAGAAATAAGGTCCAATTACACCACCTGATCATAATGCACACCAAACAGTAACCCGTTTACGATGGATAGGTTTCTCATGAATACTTCGTGGATTTTCCTCATCTTAGATACGTCAATTTTGTTTATTAACATAGCCACCAAGTTCAAAATGTGTCTCATCGGAAAACATTATTTTTTGAGGAAAAACAGCTGGTTGTTCATTGATGAAAATGACAAATGAACAACGTTTTAAATGATCTAATGGCTTCCGTTCCTGTGTTATTTGAACCTTATATGCCTTCAAAGCTAAATCCTTGTGTAAAATACGCCATGTTGTTGATCCACTAAGTCCAAGTTGTTGTGAACGTCGTCTAATGGACATTTCAGGATCTTCAGCAACACTTTCACGAACCAAACCAATATTTTCTTGTGAACGACCACTACGTCTGTATTTTTCACTTTTTGATCTTCCACGGAACCGGTCTCCTGAAATTCTTTAATAATTCGACCAATAGTTCTTTCAGATGGACGATTATGCAAACCATAAAATTCACGTAATTTTCTAAAAACTCTTTTCACACAACGTTGATTTTTCATAAAATAATTCAACAATTTGAACGCATTGTTGTACCGTGTATGAAGCCATTTTTATAAATGTCATACATCACAGTTTTTAAATACCCACATACCCAGACAAATTCAGTGCGCGATCTATATTTTATTTATTCTTGAAAAACACCGCGCGCCACACTATATATATATATATATATATGTATGTATATATATATATATATATATATATATATATATATAGATACAGATAGATAGATAGAATAGATAGATATAAGCTGTTTATTTATTTTAAATGGATTTAAATGAACATAAATAAAAATTATACAAAAAAAAGGTAACTGCTTAGTACTATGCTGAACAAAATTTAAAATGTTCCGTTGGCGCAATCTTGCCCCTTTTTTTGCTGCATGAAACAGTTTTGGAAATGAATCTGTAGATATTTTATATATTGAAACACCGTTAAGTAGTTTTCTGTGAATTGTTTCAAATTATCAACAAGTTTCAAAACATAAGAATTTATCATGTTGAACCTTGGATGAGTACTTTCATTTCCTTTTTTGATTAACTTTTGTTATCTTTTTTATCTTTTGAATTGCAATTGTCATACGTTTGTATATTTTCGTTAATGGCTGTGAAGCTTCCAGACTTTGATTATTAATTGATCCTAACTTACTTAACAAATCGGAAAATGTTGACGAAAGTAGATCATCTTCAAGATCTAATTCGGTTAAAATTACATCACTTGTCTTAAATTCAATATTACAAAAACAATTCCTTATGATGTCTGAAATTACTTTATTCAACGCTGCTTATGAAATATACTACTTCTAACATATTCATTCCTTTTGCAAATTCTAATGCAGATTTGACGCCGTCTTTTTTGATAAGATGTACATCAAAACTAGCTCTCTCTAATAAAATTGTAAGTTGTTAGTAACCTCTTGATTTAAAGGCTAGAATACTGAAGTTATATTAGGCCCTAGAAGAATTATTTGTTTTAAGTTAAATTCTGGATGATGGGCTTCAACATTGTCTAAAAATAAAAGTTTTCCTCTTTAGAATGCCAATTTTTCTTATCTAATTCTAATAACCATTCAGTTATAATTTCTCTTGTCATCCAGGCATTTTTGTTCGTCTTCCAAGTTACTGGTAAGTCACTGATAGCAATATTTTTGAATGCTTCACGACAGACCGTTTTATCGATAACCAACCAACCTTATATTACATTACACAGAGTTTTATGAGGTAATGCATTACTCTGCGTTATACACATCATCTGATTTGTAACTAAACAATACAAAAGGAATTTTCTCTAAAAAAACTGCTTTACATTTGTTTTATTGACAGTTGCAGCCTTATATGATGTTCATCTAAAGCCACGTTTGAAACTATTCGTCAGACGCATTGAAGTTATTGTCACCTAATTGTTCTCTTATTTCTTTTACTTTCGCCTTTACTAACTGTCCTGATATAGAAATATTCTGACTTCTAGTCGTCTCAATCCATTCAAAACTATTTCGTTTCTATCGAAATCTTTACCTTTAAGAATACTAGTCTTCTGATTCGCATTAATTTCAGATTTCTATTTAGGCCAGTTATCTTTTTTATTTTTTCGCTATTTCTGCACCTTACATTCTTCCTATATTGAATCTACAATCAACATTATGTTACAATAGTAATTATATTTTGTCCATAGACAAACTACGCGTTCGCTTATGGCAAATTTTCAGTATGAAATGTTTAAAAATATAATATCCGCGTCCGTTTACTGGATTGTATTTTATATAGAAAAATTACAGGAATAAATTTCGTTCCATGAAATTAGTCCGTCTAAGACAAATGTCCGCTTATTGGGGGTATTCGCAGAGTTTTCACTTATTGTTACAGCTATCAAATTGTTAAAGCTCACAATTACAAAATTCATATTGAACAACGGAAGCTGTATGGAAATACATATTGTGCGCAGAATAATCTATTAGGAATGCTTACGTTATAATATTACTATAATCCCGAAATTTGTATACTTCTGTGTTAACATATTTCTCCATAAGGTATAGTATAATCCTCTTTAAAAATGCACAACTAAATTGCGGGGTAAATTTGTTTACCATATGTCTTGCAATAAAAAAATCTGTAAAGTGCGAAAGACTTTACACTTTTTGTCTTTTTCTCTTGAATAGTTTTTAAAGAGGTTGTAACTTCATATTTTTCTTTGACTTTGCTATCTCTTGTCAAGCTATCAAAATCGGAAGATGAAACTCATTTAATTATTTTCTTTCTAAAAAGTAATCTTATGTATTTAGAAATGCCGATGAAACCTTATTTCTTTTATGACTTATATTCATTGTTTTAAAAAATAACGCATTAACTAGTATATTAAATCCAATGATTGTCAACTTTTCTTTCCTTAAATCATAGTTTTTATTTTAATGAAAACAGAACAATATATATTGCTGATATAGTGCTTTTCTTAAATTTTTTATAAATATTTATTTTAGAGTGTTACTACAATAAAGATAGTTGAATCCCAGTTGATGCCCGAAATCAAAAAAGAACCCTCAATAATAGATATACAACAGTGTGATAAAGAACCAGTCTGTGATAAAAGTAAAAATGCATACCAGATGTAGAATTATCTCTTTCTTTATATGTTTTTTTTTGTAGATATTCCGAATGATGATAACTCACAACAACTTACTACTTCAATAAATTGTAGAACCATCAGAATTGGTTCCTATAGATTTGTTCCAAGTGAAGATGTAAGTAGAATATCATTTATTTTATTATATTTACATTTAGGTGAAAAGCATGTTCGAAGTGCATTTCGGAGTACCGCGTTTTATGTTAGAAGACAAATTTATATATAAATGATTACAGAACAACCAATAATTTTTTTTCTGGCAGCTGTAATAATTTACATTAACTTAGCAGTACTTGCTAGTAATTCATTGGTAGAAACTCAATTCATCATATGAATTCAAAATGTTAAGAATAGACTATAACACTAGATATGGGACCTAAAACTTACAAACAAGGTAGCATGATAAATTTTCAAGTTCCTATGTATATATAGAATGTTTAACATTCAAAATAAATATACATTAATTTGAAAATTTCGCAAAGAAGTTGTCCGCTAATTGTATTTATATGTGTTGATATTGATGTTTGGTAACCTAACTATAAATTTTTTGATTGCCGTAGAAAAAAAGTTTTAAAAGAATTAAAAGTCCTTTATATTTGCAAATAGCAATTATCAAATAAATAAGCTCTATGCATTTTCTCCAGGTTATAGTAAATTCAACACAAGTAATAATAAAAGTTCCTGTACCAAATGAAACAAGAGAAATAAGGACAATTACAATAGAGAAAACGAAGATTGTAAAAGTACTGGCCAATTTTCAAAAAGTATTACCTGTGATTTTTTATTATGTAATGCCGTCATGTGGTAACCAAATTCGAGAACAACTAAATATGACAGCAGGATCTGAGTACTATTTTGATCCAGTGTCCTCTGAAGAAGCTTTTAAGAGAATTACTATTCTGCCAGAACATTTCAGTGATGATACTAAGATGATATTCAAACAGATATATGGCAAACCACATAATATGATGGACGAACTAACTGCTAAAGAAGCTAATAATATTTTACTTAGAACGTGCCCAAAGGAAGTTACAAAGGCAATTGGAGTTACGTCATGGTATAAACTTTCAACTAATACTTTTATCAATTTACTACTTTATTATATTTTCAGTTTCACAGAAATAAAACAGCTACTCATTTATCCCCCTGGAATAGGAGGTTTATCTATAAATACTGAAGACTATTTATGTTTAGCACAAGATCAATTCTTAAATGATGTTATAATTGATTTTTATTTAAAATACACTGTACTCAATTTGCCTGAAGAAAAAAGAGAGAAAGTGCATGTATTTTCAACGTTTTTTTATAAGAGACTTACAACAAAACCTTTAAAGGCATCTAGGTATGTTTTTAAATATATTTATATATTTTGTATATTATTGATAGAACAAATGCATGAAATTTATTTTATTAAAGTATTAAATATGAGTTCTTTTCTCGTATTAATTTATTTATATGCTAGAGTACTACTGCTACTTGTAATTTTCAAGAAAAGATTACTGACATTTACACTTTTTTGTATTACAATATAATCATAAATATACAATAATATAATCGTAAAGAATACAAAATGAACGATTAATGTGATAATGTATAAGCAAAAGTTTTAAATTTATTTAAACTGTAAATTTGACTTATGCATTAAACATATAATTGAATTTATTTATTTTTGATGTCGTAGTTCATAATTTGGTAAATATGTTAAATTCAAAAACATTACAAAATTTAATTATTTTCCACTAATCTAACTCATTTTCATTAATAATATGAGACATATCTATAAAATTATATGTAATCAATATCATAAGAATAAGAAAATAATATACAATGTTCAGTATTAAGAAATTGAAATGATAAAGAAGAAGCAATAAAAAAATCACGAAGTAGAACGTGGAATTATTTTAAATATAAATCAAATGTAAAATTGAAAGGAAACCAAACAAAATCCATTTTGAAAAAGAAAAAGAACAGCGGAATACAGCAATCGATTAACAAAAAACAGAATGATACATTTAAATAACTAAGAAAGAAAACCAATTTAGTAAAAATTATATTTTAGATGACTCTTCAATTTTAAGTAATAAAACAATGATAACTTACAATATTGCAATTTTATGTTTTCCTTCCAATTTTCCGATCAAAGCTATCTTAGTTCATAGTACTTCTTGTTTAATTTAAAGATTTTTAATGTCTGACACAGAATAGCTCTCTAACGTAATTGTTTATGCTTTAAATATAAATCAAATGAAACGCAACTAATAAAATAATGAATAAGGATACTATATCAGTTTGTTAGTTTCAATTTTACTTAGCTTTTTCTCATTTATGTTTTGGATATGTTGATTCTACAACTTAACGCTAAATATACTGGTAAAAATTCTTAGAAAATTACTATAAATTTTAAGGTTCCTTATTTGTTATTAAGATCAAATACAATTATAATTTTTTTCATCGATAAATAGAGTATTCAAGAAAATATGAATAAATCTCTATCTGGCGATGAGCCTAAATTTCAGTTATACAAATGAATCAATCGAGAACGTCTACTGCAAAAGCCAAGAGGATGTAAATATTGAAGACGCCTCTATCTTCGATAGTCCGTAAATATTAGTATAGGATTTTATTCTGGTTCGATGATTGGCTTGATCACAGCTTATTTTCCAAAATTCGTATCTCCATAGATTTTTTGTTTTCACATTCGTTAACATACATTTGGATGGCAGCCATTTTTCAATAATATCGTATTATAACATAAATTACATATTTTTTTCTCCAAAGATTATCAAGACTTAATATCAATTAACTCAACAGCCAAAAATAATTAAGAATTATGAGGTTTTAAGCAAAAATACAATAGAAGCAATATGTTTGCAGCATTTTATTTAAATAAATTGTGTTAATAAATTATAGTAATAATAACAAATGTAAGCATAAAATTTGGCAAATTTCAAAAAATTAGTAAGTAATTCGGAATATATTTGACTAATTATCAAACACAAATTATAATGAAAGAAAATAATACAAGTGAAAAAACATCTGTCACTACCTCTATCCAACCTTATTCTATTTACTTTAATCTCGTTGAACTAAAAGTATGTTTTTCCAATCTTGAATTGATTTACGAGAGTTCGCACACTCAATACTGAATATACGATTTATTAGTGATATCATAGGGTTTTTTTGTCAATGTTTTGGCCTTCTTTCTAATAGTGTTTAAAGGTTTCCATCTAATACTTCTTTATGAATGTCCAAAGTATCAGCACTTATCAAAGAGTTAAGCTTTTATAACTAACTTTTATCTGCTCAAGTACGTTTTTGTCTTTAATACTGATTTAAAGTTATAATTTATAATACATTATTAATCAAGCAAATATAAAAGTGCAAATAATCAATAAAATAAAAACAATCGGTGAAAATATGTAATATAGAAATTGCTCATGTATGTATATAGGAACATTAAATAAGTATTACCTTACTTAGCACAAAGCTGATTTTGTTGTATTTTATCATTGAATGCTTAACATGTTAAAACATGATTTTAAAGTCAGTATTGCCATTGGTAAATATCTTTTAATGTAGCGAATATTGCCAACCATGTTTTAATAAATGTGAACTGAGACTGATATTCCCAACGTAAAATAAATAAAAATAAGATTGAATTTTATTACAATTGATATAGATATTGTCAAAGAATACATTTTTTTTACATACATTAATGCGTTTGTAAATAAATTTGCTTCCAATGTAATTCCTTTTCCAACAGTTAGTGTTGTCATTAGCAAATATTTTTAAATCAGTGTTGCCATTAGTAAATATTTTTAAGTCAGTGTTGCCAATATTACAATTGCGCATAAATCTTAGTTAATGTGTCAGTGTTGCCAATATTACAATTGCGTATAAATATGAGTTTATGATTTAGTGTTGCCAAGTAAATAAAATACTAAATAAATAGGATTATTACTATTAAGTAAATTAATATATGCTACGATTTCTTTAACATATGTTCTTATTTCCACTTGACAAATTGTTTGTTTTTAAATAATTAATAATTCTATAATATAGAATAAAGAATAAAATTGTTTTGTTTAGCTTTATTCAATATTAATTTTTAAATATATTTTTTTAAATACGTTTATGTTCTGTAAATTTAATCTACTACAGTTTTTTAATAGAATATGGAAGAAAAATTCAGGTTTATGGATTTTCAGCAAATCATTTCTATAATCTCATTTATACAAATTCAAATTATATTATATTTTTGTTTTATACCTGAAATAACTGTATTCTATAAAATAATATTAAATTATCACGTAACGCTGCAAGATCAATAAAAAGGGGAAATCATGTTCGTAAACAACTTTGAAATAAATTAAATTAAAAATTTTGTACATTAATGAATTATTATAAAAATGCAGGCCATATTGAATTCCTATTTAGCCTATTTACGGTTGTTTTTTATGTAGTTAGATTATTTGCCACCATTTTGAGTAGTAAAAATTTTAAATATGCAAAATACCTGTTATTTAGTTTTCCCGCTGATCCTGCGCGCGAAGAAAAAGTTCCGGTAAGGCTGGGTATCTAGAATATACATAATCGAAGAATCACATCGGGGAAATTTTTTTTTGCTAATCACTGATTTTGATCTCTATATTTTTTATTTACTAGCGCTAAATATAAAGTGTGGAATTATTGGAGAAAAATAAAGTTGAAGCTCATTTTCGACCAAAAATGTATCTTTATTACATTGAATAGATATCTATTATAGTACAAAAAAATAATATGCGTAATTGTTACCATTTAATAAAAGAAAATTTAGAAAATATATAATCCAAAGAAATATAAACAATATGAAAATTTCATGTAGGATTACGTTTAATAAATAAACATAAAGAATCTCCTTTAGACGTGAGTTTCTTAAGTTTTTTTTTTTTTTTGTGAAATAGAACAGTTCATTATTACATTTATTTCTAATTATATTTTAATGGACATTTCTCTCACTAAATAGAAGTAAGTATTCTTATTACTTCTTTGGAAGCTTTAAAATATTTCTAGTAAATCAGTAACTCCAATTTGAAGACACATTTTTCAATATTCTTTGCTTTGCCTTCATACAAGACCTTTAAGCTTAATAACACTTTTGGACAAGCAAGTATCTCCAAACGCACTTAAATAAAACAATAAGTTTATAAAATTCATTCAATATTGTACTTTGAAAAAAATCAGCAATTTTTATATTTTTTTTCGAATTTTATGTGTTATTTAATTTACTAAATTTACACAATAGTAGATTGTCTACAAGCACTTTTTTGAATGTACAGTGCACTCGCGATAATATGAACTAATGAAAACAAGGGCAGTTCAAATTTTTGGGATTGTTCATATTTACAAATTTTAATAAAAATTTTAATAAAACCAAGTCATTTACTTACCACCTAAAGTACCTTCCTATATAAATGAAAGTTTAATTTAAATAGTTTAAATTATTGTTTTATTTTAAAACATAAAAAGAACTTTTTCAATAAGTTTGTTTGCAGCAAACAAAAATATACTTATTTCTATACATATTCATATACATAAATGCTAGAAATATAAAGTTAATGTTCAAAAAAGTCGGTTATCTTCTTTTGCCGTTTCTTTTGGTCGAGAACTTTTAAAACTGCCTTCTCACGTAAGTCTCTTAAAACATTTAAAACTCGCTGTTCAACCATTTCACCTTCAGCCCAATCCAACGCCTTATTGAAAATATCGATAGCCTCCCCGGCTTTAATCGTCCTCTTTGGTTCCTCCACACAATCATCTTCATCGGATATGGCTCTACTTCATTATCTTCATATTCAATAGCATCCTCATTCCATTCTTTAACGTTCGAAGCCGTATATTCAACCTATGAAAAAATATAGAATAACACACAATTTTTAGTACATTTCAGAGAATACAAACCTCGGGTAGTAAGGCGCATAAAACATTGACGGCGCTTTCTTCCAATTCACGTAAATTCATTGGCAAATTTTCTCTAACAGCACTTAGAGGAATTTCATCTTCGGGATCATCTTGATTCACTACCATATTTAAAATGTTGTTCCAGCATTTGGATAACACAGCTGAATCCACTTTTCTCCAAGCTGATTCCAAAATAATGATAGCTTCCTTTAATGTAGTCTGCTTCATAGTTTCTATCAAACCACCCCGTTTAGCAGCAATGGAAGCCAAAAAGCTATTTCTGTAATACAGCTTTGTGATCCTTATAGCATTTTGGTCCATGGGCTGGATGAGTGGAGTCACGTTCGGTGGCATAAACATCACAAAAATAGAGCCGTTTTCAGATTTTAATTCGTTCTCAGGTTGGTGAGATGGGACTTTATCTATTAAGAGCTTTCACTGGAAGCCCTTTTTTGGTTAAATATTGTTCCACCTGAATATGTAAAAAATATTTTAAAGTGAATAGGTATGTGTCGATTAATGTCAATATAAAAACTTTTATCTCTGGAACAAATGAGCGATGAAACCAGTCTTTAAAAATGTTACCAGTCATCCACGCTGATTTAGAATGACGATAGTGAACAGGGCAATCAAAATTTTGGAAACAACGGGTTTTTTTTGACTTTCCGACAACAAGCAGTTTGAGCTGATGAGATCCCGTAGCATTTGCACAGTCTTTGTACCTGGGGCTGATTTTTCCTGAGACGACATGTTTTTGTTGGTAAAATTTTTCAAAATAAACCCGATTCATCGGCGTTATAAAGTTGATCATTACTTAATCCAAGCTCTTCAATCTTCGATCTAAGTGCCACTTTAAATGGTTCAACCAACTGGGGTTGAAAAGAAAGTTTCTCTCCAGAAATTTGGAGCAATCTTACGCCG
Source organism: Dermolepida albohirtum (assembly GCA_031893035.1). Lineage (NCBI taxonomy): Eukaryota > Metazoa > Arthropoda > Insecta > Coleoptera > Scarabaeidae > Dermolepida > Dermolepida albohirtum. Next base: position 93,650 of record JAVIWB010001573.1, on the reverse strand, counting down.
AATCTCTTTTTGAAATTCTGCAGCCATCCGTCATTCGCGTTGAAGTCAGAGTTATTTTCCTTAATATTATAATGAAGCTCCTTGGGCCTTTTTTTTCAACATTAGTCCACTGATGGGGAATTTTTTATCCCTTATACGCATAAACCCTTTATACAATGATTTTTCCATTTTTGGGTACTCCGACGGTCGCATAGTTTTTCTTTTTCCAGGTCCGATGAATGTATTGTTGACACATTTTGAAATTGCATTTTTATTCTTTTTTTTTCCAGATACTGTGGACTTTGTCACTCCATATTTCTTCGCTAAATTAGTAACACTTGCACCTTTTTTGTAAATTCTCCAAAACTTCATATTTTTCCCTTAAGTTGGAAATTTATGTTTTTTTGTATGCATATTTTACAAATTATTCACTTTTATTTTAACACTTAAAAACCAAACATGCGTCTGCGTACATGTAAAAACTAACTAAAAAGTGCACTTGTTTGTTTGACCATTGACATTTGGCATTCAAATGTTAATAACTCGGGATTTCCCCTAATTTTTATACATATTATGTAACTGAAATCCGTTTCAAAATAAAAATAAATAAATATTCATATTTTAAAGCTTTTGTACAAAGTTCATATTTTAGAGTAGTCAATGGCAGAGAAAAAGCGTTCATATTTTTGGGTGTTCATTTATTAGGGTGCGAGTGCGAGTGCACTGTATACACAAGTAGCAATTATTAATTTTCGAGGAAGTTTTAAATTGGAAGCAGTAGCAAGGTTGAGTCACTGAATTATAGTTATAATTTGAACGCGTATGTAATTGAAAAACCGATCTTTTACGTTAGAAAGAGTACGTTGCATATCATGTATTTCTCTCATTGCCTTATTAATTTGTGTAAATGAATTAAGAAAACATGAAAATGAAATGAAATTACATTAGGGCATTTGTTAATTAAAATGGATGCTAACCGAAACTTTTTAAATATAAATTTTTCATCTTAGATGTATTAAGTACTTGGAATATCTTGGGTATGTGATATTTCCTTTTTTGCATCTATTTATATTCTAATATCTAAATACAAATTTAATAGAGTACTTGTAATTCATGTATGTTATTACAAATATGTGTAGAAAATAAAGTATTTAAAATTAAGATAATAGTGTTTACGCTGGAGTTAAAATTTTACTTTGAAATTGTTTTTTATGCATTTAAGTTAAAAAACGTGTTATACATTTTTTTCTGAAAATTCAACCCAAAATTTGCAAATTGTTTTACTAGAAATGTCATAAAACGACACTGTATTCACAATATTTTCAATTAGATATGTAAATTAAAATTATTTACTTCGTTAATACCTTTTTTCACAGTAAACGCAAATCAATATATTTTATTATATTCAATTTTCAAAATATATTATTTTTATTTTTACTTGATAATAACAATTATATTTCAAACACAATATCTGTTTTTTTGTTTATTATACATTATCAACTATATATATTGTTTTTTGAAAAAATATAAATTGAATGCATTAGGAGGAAAATCAAAAAATTGTTTTTTTATTTAATATTTTAATCTATATAATAGTTCAATAAAATTGAAAACTTGCAAAAAATTCACCTTTTCTTCACTCTACTACCAAACGCTTCAAAATAAAGACAAGGTCGTGGAGTTAAACGGCGGTTTTACAGCGGCGTACGAAAATGAAAAACAATGACGATGCGCAAACTATTAAAGTAATAATAATTTTAGTTATTTGTATTCAATATTTTGTTGGGTTAGGTTCGCTTGTTGGGCAATAAATATATTATATATATATATATATATATATATATATATATATATATATATATATACATAATTTGTTAAAGGTGCTTTGGTCAACCGTGTATATGATAATCCAAAATAATAATGTTAGTCGGGTATTCGGTCACTATTAGGAAAATTAAAAACCAATCCTTTGTTTTATACTCAATATTTCGTTGTAACTTACAACTTCATCAGGAGTTAGAAAACTGGATTAATTTGAAAATCATTAATATGTGATTTGCCATTCTTACTATATACTACATACAAAACCGTAAACTATTATACTATTGCGTTAATTGTTAGTGATAGGTAAAGTTAAGAGCATGTTCCCCAAATGACTTGCATCTCAAACTAAACTCATGAATATTCACGATGCGAAGGTTTTGCTGTGTATTTGGCGGGACCAGGGCGGTGTTATTTATTATGAGCTGCTGAAACTGAACGAAACCATCACTGGGGAACGGTATCGAACTCAATTGATGCGATTGAGCCGAGCGCTGCGCGAAAAGCGGCCACAATACGAGCAGAGGCACGAAAAAGTGATTCTACAGCATGACAACGCTCGGCCTCACGTTGCCAAACCCGTTAAAACCTACTTAGAAACGCTCAAATGGGAGGCCTACCCCACCCGTCATATTGCCTAGATATTGCGCCGTCCGATTATTACTTGTTCCGTTCGATGGCACATGGTCTGACTAATCAGCAGTTCCGCTCATATGAAGACATCTCAAAATGGCTTGATTCGTGGATAGCCTCAAAAGACGAACACTTCTACCGTGACGGTATTCGAGCTCTGCCAGAAAGATGGGAAAAAGTTGTCGCTAGCGATGGGCAATATTTTGAATGATTCATTTGTAAACATTTTTTCACAATAAAATTGCATATTCATCAAAAAAACAGCGAGAACTTAGTTGCGCACCTAATATATATGTATATATATATATATATATATATATATATATATATATATATATATATATATGTATATGTATATATATATATATATATATATATATATATGTATATATATATATGTATATATATATATATATATATATATATATATATATATATACCGAATTAATATAAGGAAGCATTGGCGAATTTAATCTTATATAAATGGTGATCAAATCTCTACTCTTACCTAATCTATTACTAAAAAGTCACTTCTTAGTTTTTCATGTACCATTTAAATTTTAAAATGTGTGTGTTCTTTTCTTATTAGACGGGTTCATCCCTCTGAAGTGGATTCATCATTAACTCCTGCTCAAAAAAGGCATGCTAGGGTTAAAAATTGGACGAAAAATGTAAATTTATTTGAGAAAGACTTTATTATAGTACCAATCAATGAAAGTTGCCATTGGTTTCTTGCAATCATCTGTTTTCCTGGAATGGATGGTTGCTACACATTTGATGGTAAACCTGTTAAATTGGAAACGAAACAGAAACGAAGTAAATCCTTTCTTTTTTTTTATATTACATAGATAATATTTCATTGTTATTATTCTAGAAAGAGCTGGTGGTCTTGCAAATGTCACAATAACAAAAGTGAAAGTAGAAAAAACTGATGTTTTGCCTTGCGAGGATGGGGATGTTAGTGATAAAGACGAAGCTGAAGGAGATGACAGTGAATTAGAGTCAGAAGAAGATGTTGAAGAAGCATCAGTAGCAGTGAATAATCAAACTACACCAATCAAACAGTATATCCATATTAAATATTTATTTATAGATTATAATTTAATATTCTCTGTTTTTAGGCCATGTATTTTAATATTTGATTCATTGGCTGGTGCCAGCCGTTCAAGGGTTGTTGCTACGTTACGTGATTATTTAACATGTGAATACAGAATAAAAATGAACACTGAAAAAATATTTAACAAAGATACTATAAAATGTGCATGCCCAAAGGTTCCTCAGCAAACTAATTTTACTGATTGTGGTTTGTACTTGTTACAGTATGTAGAAAGTTTTTTTATGGTAATATCATCACGTTAATATAAACTATATAATTAAAATTAATAATGATATTTTAGGATCCAGTAAATAATTATCGGCTACCAATATATCAATTGAAAAATTGGTTTGAAGAAATAACTGTAACAAGAAAACGTGAAGATATATCGAAATTGATAAAGCAACTCATGGTTCAATATAACAAAGATCCCAACATATTACCCGAAATAATATTTCCAACATTAAATGGTTTGTAGACAGAATACTAATTTGTCTATTAATTCTGTTATTGTGTTTTGACCACAGTCTGTTTTATATAAGAATATAGTAGTTGGCATTGAAAACAGCGACAATTTTATATTATAGAAACATTCATTTAATGTTTATTGATAAACGTCAGTTTCCGACATTTTTTTTATAATATCAACTTTCATAGGTATAAAAAATTAACTTAATATTCTATTAATAGTTCTGGAAAAAAACTGCTTTTAATCCATTTTAGTAATGCAAATAGAGCAAATATAGAAACAAAATTTGAACAAAACTTTGCATATTTAAGAGAATATTAATGTGCTGCTAGTTCAATTTTACTTATTCCAACATAAATATTGGGCAATTATTTATACTTTTTTAACTTGTGTAAATGAACACATCAATTATTGCTTTAGAAATCTTGTTCTATCTTTTCCAACACTGTATTAATATATGACACTATACTATAAGAAACCTCTTTGTTTTCACTTCCAAATATGGTAAGATAAATGCTCAGTATACTATAATGCTAAATCAATACTCCAATAGATGATGGTGCTGTTAAAAACTATTTTCGAGAGTGTGCCTCACCTTAAATTAATTATTTGGGGGAAAGTAACAACCCTGTTTTTCAATATGTGCTTGTGTTACATTTGGTGAGGGTGTATTCCATGTATTATTTTGTTTAGTGTATTCTACTTTTCAAAAGCCTATAAATTAGATTTTTCAATGTTAATAGAAAGTGAAGGTTTCAAAAGTTCATAATAAGCAAGATCTTGTTCATCTCACCAAATGTACACCATTTTCATATTTTGATAAAAACCCGATTTTTTTTTTAAAGATATCATTAGGACCACTGACTGTATTGAATCAATTTTTCATTTCCTACAAATAATCAAGCCAAAAATGAATCATTATCCATTGTCCACTAAGTCATGCTTTGTTAATTTACGCGACGCACCTGGATTATTTTTTGTTAAGCTGTGAGTATTGTCAAATGCGATACATCGAACTTTTCCAAATGTCACTGATGTTAATATGGATTTTGTTCCAAATCTTATCGTAAAATATCATATTTGAAGATTAATTAGAACGAGCTATATCACCCACACTGAATTAGCTTTAATCACTGCAAATCAGTGTACTTCAAAAATGTGATTTTTATTGTTACAAACGCATTATTTTTATTTTTAACTTCATACAACAAACTCGCAAATTATTTTCATAGACAAATATCTTCTTGGTATATATTCAAACACGCGCGAATGGCGACGTTTTGAATTTTGGATGTATATAAAGCTGGAAAGGTGTAAATTATAGCTCCTGTATATTCTAATGTAATGTAGAAAATGCTCGCACGCCTTCAAACATCTTCTTGGTATATATTCAAACACGCGCGAATGGCGACGTTTTGAATTTTGGATGTATATAAAGCTGGAAAGGTGTAAATTATAGCTCCTGTATATTCTAATGTAATGTAGAAAATGCTCGCACGCCTTCGCAGACCATCGGTTCCTATCGCTGGTTACCCGAAATATTCAACCTTAATAATAAGTATAGAAATTGAATCCTACTGCGAAAATTATTTAGAAACATTTTAACTACTAGTATATGACGCTTGTTTTCTAGAAACAAAGACGCAGCAAAACTTTTCCATAAACTAAATAGTTGTCAATATCACGATAATTATTCGAGAATGAATTTATGCGGAAATAAAATTATAAGTCAAATTTACTTATCTATTTTTTTTGAAAATAGTCTACAAGTTAATTTACACAGACTTTAGTAAATTAAGATGTTCACAATAATTTATCACTTCAGAAACTTGAGATTAATGGTGTAATGGTTACTCAAGATGGCCATAGAACCCATTCCACGACAACCTAATTTAATATACATATTGAAATGTCATAAATTGTTCTTTTTCCTTTCGTCATTCACGATGTGAACACTAAGAAGATTTTTACCTTTCCATGGTGTAATTTATGTTTACATTACACTTATAAATCGTGCACTGACAGAACTAAATCCACTACCTGTTGGTTGACCTAATCAACACATATTGCAAAATATAAATAAAACTATAATTTGAAAAATAGATATTATATAGTCTGATTATTACATTTATCTGTGCATTAAATTATATTTATTTTTGCGTGATCTTTTTCAATCGAAAGCGATATACATATATGATCTTAAATCAATATAATAAAACTAGTATCAATAAAATTACTAATTTTGCCTACGAAAAATTAATGTTTGGAAATATTGTTCTTTAATTTAGGCTTCTAAAATCTGGTAAAAATAAGTTTCTAAAAGTAACGTTTGTATAGAATAATTTTGCTATTAGATTTAGTAAATCAAAGACATAATTATTAATATGTATAGAAAGTGGAGAACACCTTCTAGTGTTACTGACAATTTACTTTTCGCGTTTTGGAGTGTGTAAAATTGAATTTTAATTATCCTATTTTCTTCTAAAAAGTTTAAAGTTATTGCAGCAGTGTAGAAATAAATATGATGAAGTATTAAACTTATTTTGCGATCTTGAAAAACTTGAAGCCAGTAATTTAAATACTAAAACGCCGTAATGTCTTCTGCCATTCTAGCTTAATTGTTTTCACCAATTCTGTACTATTGACTCTTTTATCGAATATTATTTTTTCATAGCAATCGGTATTGAGCTGTTTAAACAGAGGCACAGTCGCCACGTTAAAAACGATACGACGACGACAATCAAGTACATGTAAAGTTTCTTAAATGATTCTAACGCGTGCATATTTTTACGATTCGTTAGTTGATGTAAGAACTAATGTGAAACAATTTTTTTTTTGATATTCAACATCTGTTATTATTTTACGGGTATAGAAATTATTTTCGAGAATGACTCCCATAATAGATTTTCTTGTACTTTTGCTGTAACGAAGTGAAATATTAATAACAGCATTTCCTCGCATTGATGTTTCACCACCAATGCTAAAAATAATCACTACATTCTTCAGATAAGTCAATAAATAAAAATATAAAGGATAATGTTTAAATTCCAACAGCACAAATTATAGTATTAAAACTCGCCTTATAGTTGCTAAAATAAGACCTGTGGAGTTCAATTGCTGTTCATATTGTTATGGTGAACTCCAACATATGCACAATAAATATTTCTTAAAGACACTCGGGTTACCGTATCTTCATAATTTCAGTGTGTTCCTCCTATTACACTTCTGGAAATATAGTGTATATTTTCTTGATAAATATACGTTCATGCCTCACGAATATTATATTTTATGTTACGAAACAAATACCTGTTAGAATACAAAGTATTTAACAGAAAAATTATATTTGCGTTATTTTAGGTAAATTGCTTCCAAGGTTAGAGGATGAAGAGGAAGATGAATTTGAAGATGAAGAGGAGGAAGACGAGGAATTAGAAGATGAAGAAGAACGACGTGTCTCTTCAGTCCCTCACAGTACATCTGAGGAAACATTACGTGATTCTGAAACTGGCGAACATGAACCACCTCCTGAAAACGAGGAGGATTCTTATGATGGCTCAATTAAACCTTCACACGAAAGTGTTTCGCATAATGAAAGCTTTAATGAACAGGCAATTACAATAATAAAACCTGATATTAGTGAAGTGAAAAAACCTACAAGTAGAGACACTCTTTCATATCTTAAGGCGAAACGTATTATTAGACATAAAAGTAGCGAATGTTCTGACGCAAAAAAGTTTAGATCTTCAGAAAGTATTTAAATTAATTTTTTCTTTCACTTGTACTATATTGTAAATTAAACAAATTTTTTTTAACATTAAAGTGCTGTTTAGTAGTTACAGTGGTAATATTTTTATAAATTCTATATATACACACACACACATATATATATATACATATATACATATATATATATATATATATATATATATATATACACACATATATACATATATATAAGTATAGGATAAATCGATGTTTTAAGGTTCTTTAGTAATAAAACTAATTTCTTTTGAAGCCATTTTATTAGAAATCATGAAATATGAGTTTGTATAATGAAAGACTTTGTAATCATATGTTTATGTTACTTATTACGTAAATTATAATAAACATATTTAAAAAAATAGAGCTTTTTATGTAATAAATATACAAAGTTAAATTTAGCCAGTTTTAAACACAGATCAAATTTAAAACTTCATTACGTTAATATTTTATTTAATATTATATACGAAAAAAAATTTTTTTCCGATATCAAAGTGATAAAATTATCTGCACTATTAATTACCAAACCCTATCGTCTGCGATTGAAATTATTCGACTGTCCTGTTTGTGCGCATTTGTCACTACGTATGTACTGAGGACGAATGATAAAAGGTAAGTAGTTTATCAATATTTGTACGTGCTGCTAATTTCGATTGCAAAGGCTGAGGTTTTACTTAAAACTTGGTTTTGACCTTGTCGAAGCCTAATTTATGTGATAATAATCCCGGGTTATCTTCGATTTCGAGGATTTCTACTTGTAATGCTTTTTCTATCAACCCAGAGTGGATAAGGCACCTACAACAAGTGGTCTTTCTAATCGATTTGTATGTACCGTGATTTCTAATTACGCTTTAAGATTCTTTAAAATACATACACTCTGCCGTCCATAAGTTTAATCGCACTACAGATCATTTTAATTGTAGAAGGAAATAAAATATTTAAGTTAATATATTGAAATTTTATCCAAACTAAAATCATTTTACATATTTGCACGTTATTTAATCGTAAGTATTTTGTATAAATGAATGAACGCCTTATTTTCTATTTCAAGAAATATAATGAGGGTGCCATGGAGATTGTCTCTTACTCGGAATTGTTTATTGTATGGTTTATTACGTGGACGTAATAGCCAGTCTTTACCTGATATTTGTGCGCTTGTAAGGGTATATTTTATGTCTATTACACATTGAATACTCAGTATTCACGTTGTTAATGAAGTGTCAGCAAGTGCTATCGAGTGAGCGTATTTTTTTTAATTATATTTAAGACATGGCAAGGAGAAAGCAACTAACTCTTGAACAATGGGCACGAAATAAAGCTTTCTAATAGAGCAATCGCCCGAAAACTAAAAGTTTCCGAGTACTGTGTTCGTCAAACTATAAACAGAATGGCAGAAACTGACTAACTCGGGGACCGAAAACGCAGTGGATGGCCGAGAATAACTACTAAAAGAGAAGATGAATATCTGAAATTAATGTCCTTGCGCAATTGTCGCCTTTCAGCCCCGTAAATAGCACAATATAACGTACACCACGAAGCCACGGTTAGTAAAACAACAAACAAACGCCGTTTAGCTGAAGCTGGACTTAGAGGTCGAGTAGCAGTAAAAAAACACGTCTGTCTGCACAACATAAACAAAAAAAATTGGCCTTGGCGAGAACAGATACTGGACTGTCGAAGAATGGAAGCAAGTCTTATGGACTGATGAATTCAAATTTGAAATTTTTGGAAATAAACGCCATACTTTTGTTCGTCGTCGTGTCGGGGGGATTAAGACAGTGAAACATAGTGATGGAAATGTGATGGTTTGGGCACATCGAAAAATTGGTGTAAATCACAGAAAGAATGACAAAAGAAGCCTATTTGGGTATATTGCAAGAGCATGCTCTTCCGTCAGCGATGGAGCTAATGGGTCGGGAGTTTGTTTATCAGCAAGATAACGACCCCAAACATACAGCAAAGATTGTAACAAGGTTTTTCGCCGACCAAACTGAAAGAGGAATCCTTACATTAATGACATGGCCACCCTAAAGTTCGGACTGCAATCCGATAGAGCTATTATGGGACTGTTAGGATCGTGAAGTGCGTAAAATACCTGCTACTAGCAAGATAGATCTTGGAGGTAAGTTGCGGAATGCATGGAACTCTCTCGGTGAGGAATATCTCTATCGACTAATTGGACGAATGCCACGTGTTTGTGAAGCCGTGATCGCAGCTAGGGGTGGTTACCTTGACGAAAGTAGAATTTAAGCTAACTTATTATAATATTACTTAGATTAATAATGTCAATTGCTTGAATTGTATGTTAATTTAGTATTTTATAAATAAATTTTCCAGGAAAATAAACAGTTAATATCATTGCGTAATTAGAATTATCTGTAGTGCAATTAAATGGACGGTAGTGTATATGATTTTATCGGATTTCGATTAATTCCTATGGTCCTGTGTATTTATTTGCTAATTTATTTCTTTTTGATGTTTGTAAACAAACGTGTTGGCTAATTTCAAATCTTGATTCAGAAATTTTTTATATGCCTATTCGATATTATTGTTTTCATTCTAGTTTTGCCTGTAATTGTGTCATAAAGTCATTTCATTCGTTCTTTATGAAATTCATTATAATGCTCGTAAAATTCGGCTTCATAATGAAAATCAAAGGGATCTAGATTTGCGGTGTGACCAAGAAGTAATTAAAATGGTGTGTGTTGTAGTGGCATGTATAGTATTATTATATGCAATAATAGCATATTTGATTAAATTTATAATTGGTTCATTTTCTTGTGTTAAGCTTCGTAAATGTTCTAGTAGTGTGCCATGAAAGCGCTCTACTATTGTGCTTGGGGACTATGGGGTGTATTGTATGGACATAGATTTTATGATTATGTAATAGAATTTGGATTGTTCTATTCACAAATTCGGTGCCATTATCCATTGTAATAGATTTTGGAATATTATAGTGCATAAAGAATTTTAATAATTCATTCATTATTTCAACAGCTGTTTTGCCTTGTACATAATAATCTTATCCTACCTTCGTAAATGCGTCTACAAGTTGTAAGTTTGTACCGAAAATGTGTCAATATGAATTTTTTGAAATGGTCTTTCATAAGTTTCTATTAAATTTAAGGATAATTTAAGAGGGTTTCTATCCTTCTTTATATATTTCACATATATAAACCTGTATATCCATATTCTTTCAGTAATAATGCCTTTGTAGGAATGAAATAGTTTCTTTCACACTTCTGTGGTTAATTTTTACTTCGTGATGCTTTCTTAGTTCTTTTTGTTCTTCTATATCTGCTATTGTAAATAATTCTTTTGTACTAGTACCTAAAGATGCCTCGACCTCACGGTATGTCACATGATGGTCTTGCATTATCAATTCAGGCGCTGCATTAATGTTTTCCGACACAACATTTGTGGGACGATCTTCACGAAATTAATCGTCCAAAGAACGCCGTACAAGTGTGAATTCACTATACCAACGATATACTGTAGTTTTCGATGGTGCTTCGTCACCATATAAAAAATACAGCTCGTCGGTGCATTCTTCCTAAGATAATCCACGCCGAAAGTTATGAAAAATAATTGCACGAAAATGTTCGCGAGTTAATGCCATTTTCTTAGTTGACATAAAATTTTCAAGTTACTGTCAACAATAAAAATAGCGACCGGCTAATAGAATTGTCGAGGTAAATATATTGTCAAAAATGACAAACTTCACGATGCAATCATCAGATCGGTGGCAACACTAAAAGTGTTGCCAGTTCCCGAAATATAAACGGCTACCCTCGTATACCACAACTTTGGTTTCAAAACCTTTCTAAACACCGACCTTTCTAAACATCACCGTTTCAGTCTTTAGGCTCTTGAAAAGCTTGAAGAAGATACAATGTTTTCGACCAAAATTTTGTTCAGCGATGAGGTCCATTTCTGGTTTATGATCATCATTGCCGTATTTGGAATGAAGAGCAACCCGAAGAGCTGCCATTACATCCAGGCAAAACCACGGTTTGGTGTGGTTTATGTACAAGTGGAATCATCGATCCATATTTCCTTAAAAAAGACGGCCACAACGTAACTGTGAATGGCGCCCGTTATCGCGCCATGATAACGGACTATTTGCTGCTTGAAACTGAAGCTCGTAATCTCGACGATATTTGGTTCAAACATTTAATTTCACATAATAGACTGTGCAATAGACGCCTAGATCATGTGATATTACACCTTTAGACTTTTACCTTTAGGGCTACGTAAAATCCAAAGTCTACATGGATAAGCCAGCTGCGATAGAGCAATTGGAAGCCACCATTACCCGCGTTATACGCCAAATACCACTTGAAATACTCGAACGCGTCATCGAAAATTGGAACTTCAGAATGAACCATGTTAGCTGCAGTTACGGTCAACATTTGAAAAAAATAATTGTTAGAAAATAAAGTAAATATGGGTCTTTTATATGATAATAAGGAATACCCGATAAAATTGAAATTATTTTTTTACTTTTGGAAAGGTACCTCCAAATAAATCACCCTTGTTAACTGCAAATATCACGTATGAACGTGATTGGCTAAATAGTCAATATTTGAGATTTATGTACATTTATATTCTGGCAGTCTCATATCGTTATTTATGCCTAATGGTAGGTGACAATTCATTCTTCGATTACATCCTGGTTTTGATTACGCGGATAATGTTGCTTGTACTAAAGTCTAGATAATTAGAAATTAGTGCTTTTTCGTCGTGTATATTGAATACATTTCTCTTAAACACGAAACAATAATTTATTGCTTTTAAGTTTGTATCCTCGTGAAAAAGTCTTTTAAATTTAGTAAATTTAATGTTAGGTACGTAACTTACTATGTTCTTGGGCTAATTAGGATTTTTTACATAGCATAATAATATTTAATTAATGATAAGCAGATAGTTACGTAATCGTGAAAAAAAAATCATTCAAATCATCAAGACGCTTTCCAATGTGCGTTAAGTAAATAAAATAAAAAAGTCTATAAGAATGTGTTTAATGTTGGTGTCATTCGTTGTTCTAAATATATTCAAAAATAGATGTATATATTTGTATAGGTGTATGTAGTTGTCATTTATTGCTTCATTTTCAATTGTTTCTATCGGCGTCAAGAAAGCCGATCAACGGGTTACCGTTACTCTGTTCTCACAAGTGTTTCACTTGATGCAATGACTTCAGTGGTTTTCTAGGTTTAGACCACTATTTGACGCTGCATTGTAGAATAATTAGGAATGCAAAAGGAAATAATAGGTTTACTGTTCGTGAACCGTATAAATAAATTTGTCAAATAATTGCCAGACCTAAAATACGATGGTGCTAAAGTGGTTCGTTTAGTGAGTGATACCACTGTTCATCGTTCTCCTATTGTAATGAAAGGGATTGTTGTAGACATATAAACTATCAAAAAGAAATACAGAAAATATGGCGACCAATTTGTTAGATTTAATTTTTATGTTGACCGCTTGCGATGTACCATTTAAGATAGTAAAGAAGAGAACCTGTTTCGTAAGTTTAGAACAAAATCCCGTCTATGAATTGCCAAACAGTCATCTTTATTTTTGTTAGCTATACCTTGTCTCAGAATAAGGAGTGATTCAAATATCCCGCTAAAACGCAGAACACAGCTTAAAAATGTAACTTGCTATAAAAATGAAACATAAACAGTTGCCAATGTAGTAGTTTGTTAACTCTAGGGTATTTTTTCAAATTTGAAATTGGCGGGTAAATGAATAGTAACTTTAGATAGAATAGGTTGATATAAAGTAAGTATGTATTCTTACAACCTTCTGGTTGACGTTTGAAAAAGATTCATGAAAGATACTAAATAAAATAATCTTAAAGGAACGCGGGTGTTTTAATTTTAATAAAGCCCCCGACAATTATCAGGTGTGGGGTTACCAGAGAGGTTATCAAAGACTACGATTAGTTACCGAACAGGAGAAAGAAATCCTTAAGTGTAACGCGTTGGATGTTGACTACAAAATGGTGGACTCGAAAGGTGAAGAAGTAGAACATACTTTCGAAGTAAATGAACGGAGTTTTGAAGAATTCGTATCTAAAACGAATACAGAACAGACGGGAGACCGAATGAATGAAACAGCAGAAGGTACAGCTGCAAGCCGGTTTAACATGGACGAAATGTTGAAGACTATGTGTTCGATGATACAGCAAAATATGACAATGATGCAAATGATGCAGAATCAAATGGAGCGACAAAGTGTAACCACAAGAACATTTAATGTAATGCCAGATCTTAGCAAAAGTTTGAGAGATTTCGACGGAGAAGGCAACCAAAATGACGCAGAAATATGGCTTGAACAACTGGAGAATACTGCTCAATTACATGAGTGGCCAGATGCTTTTATAATTGAGAAAACTAAAACACATTTAAAGCGAGCTGCTAGACATTGGCTTGACAGTAAACCGGAGATACATAGTTTTGCGGAATTTAAAAAAGCATTTCGACGTACATTTCTTCCAATTATTTTTCGAAGCAAGTACATTTGATAAATGGAAACGTGTTCAAAGTAGGATTCAGGGACCAAAGGAAACTGTAAGCGGTTACTTTCATGACAAAGTAAAACTATGTAAAAGTTTGAACATGGCATTCAGTGAGATAAAAGAGCAGGTAGCCATAGGTTTAAGATCGAAAGAATTAAGCAATGTAATTTTAAGTAGTGTACATACAGATATAGATGATGTATATCATGAGATTTTAAGTTATGAACGAGTTATTGAAGAACGAAGGGCTAAATTTCAAGATGACAGAAGAGGAATTATTACAAGAAGTAATTCTCCATATAGTTCGCAAGTAGTTTTAGTTAAAAAGAAAGGTAGAGAAGAATACCGTATGTGCGTTGATTTTCGTCAATTAAACAAGGTAACTGTAAAAGACAAGATTTCCACTTCCAGTCATTGAAGATCAGCTTGAGTATCTCAAGAATAAGAAATGGTTTTCTAGAATTGATTTGAAGAGTGCGTTTAATCATATCAATTTAGATGAAGAATCGAAGCAATATACATCGTTTGTGACTACATTTGGACAATTTGAATACACAAAGATGCCATACGGATTATGCAATGCGCCCGGTGTTTTTATGCGATACATGCATCTAATCTTTGATGATTTGATTAGAAATAACAAGATCGTCCTATATATTGATGATATATTAATCGCAACAACGTGTTAACAAGATCTGTCGAAAATAGATTAGAGTTGAGATTAGACAAGTGTAACTTTCTGGAAACAGAAATATGCTATTTGGGTTACAAGATTAACGAAAAGGGGATACTTCCAAGTAATGACCACATAAATGCTATAATGAATTTTCCAGTTCCTAAAACTTGTAAGGAGTTGCAAAGATTTATTGGTCTTATCAGCTACTTTCGAAAGTTTGTACAAAATTTTTCAAGGATAGCCGCACCATTGTATAAACTAACTGCACGTGACGCAAAATGGGAATTTGGGATATCGGCTTTAGAAGCTTTCAACCAATTAAAAACGATCTTAGCGTCAGGACCTGTATTGAATATTTATTCTCCAAATGCGAAAACCGAGTTACATTGTGATGCTAGTAAAGATGGATATGGAGCAATACTTTTGCAAGAGGGAGATGATAAGAAGATGCATCCAATTTCCTATTTTTCAAAGAGAACTTCAGATACTGAATCAAGGTACCACTCGTATGAGCTCGAGTGTTTAGCTATAATATACGCTTTGAAGAGGTTTCACACTTATTTATATGGTATTAGTTTTACTATTGTAACTGATTGCGACAGCTTTCGGAAGACATTAGATAAGAAGGATATAGTACCAAGAATTATGCATTGGGCGTTGTATCTTCAAAATTATAACTACCAGATAATACACAGAAGCTGTGAGAAAATGAAGCACGTTGATGCGCTAAGCAGACACCACAATATTCTAGTAATACAAGAGAGTACTATAGAGACAACGCTTGCATTGCACCAAGAAAAAGATGAAAAGATAACTGAAATAAGGAGACAACTAGAAGTAACAGAGTTACCACACTTTGAACTAAGAGACGGTTTAGTATATCGGAAGATAGACAAGAACGATAAGATTTTGTTCTATGTACCGTTGGACATGGAAGAAACAATAATCAGACAGAATCATGAAATGATAGGTCATGCGGGAATCGACAAAGTATTGGAAGTTCTGCAGAGGACTTATTGATTTCCGAAGATGAAGTCTAAAGTCTCGGATTATATTTCGAAGTGTTTGAAATGCATCGTGTATACTCCGAATTCTGGGAAAAAAGAAGGCAAATTATATCCGATTCCTAAAGGGAATTTACCGTTTGAAACTGTGCACGTAGACCATTGTGGACCTTTTGAGGCGACATCACGCAAATCCAAACATATATTGGTTGTAGTGGACGGATTCACCAAGTATGTCAAGTTATATCCTTGTAAGACAACCGGAACAGAAGAAGTTATTAAATACTTGAGGCACTATTTTAGTCGTTATAGTAGACCAAAACGAGTAATCTCTGATAGAGGTTCAAGTTTCAGGGCTAATGCTTTTAAACAATTTATGGAAGAGAACATGACAGAACATATTATGGTGGCTGCGGGAGTGCCGCGTGCTAACGGACAAGTAGAAAGAGTTAACCGCACCTTAGTGCCTATGCTAGCAAAAATGACCGAAGTAGACAAATGGGATGAACATCTAGTACGTGTGGAGTTCGCGTTAAACAATACCAGTTCAAGAGTTACTAAGGAAACACCGAGTAGATTATTATTCGGTACCAATCAACGAGGAAATATTGCTGACTGGTTAAGCGAAATTCTAATTCAAGAAGAACGAACTGTTACAACTTTAGAAGACATCCGTGAGGAAGTAGAGCGTAGAATGAATAGAGAGCAAGAATATGAGCGAGAAAAGTTCGATGCAAAACACAAGACACCAAGGAAATACCAAGAGGGCGATTGGGTGATGATTGTAAATGTCGATACCACACCAGGTAGTAAAAAGTTAATACCGCGATACAGAGGACCTTATGTAATTACAAAAGTTTTGGAGCACGATCGATACGTGATAGAGGATATAGAGGGACATCAGGTGTCGCAAATACCATTCCGAAGCGTATATGAAGCATCCCGGATCCGTCCCTACCTTATAAATTAATCTTATCTTGTTTGTTATATATTAAGTAGTTTAATTTAAAAAATCTATGTACCCTAGGATGTAAAAATTTATAATGTAACGGTGAGGTCACCTTTAGTTGTCAAGATGGCCGAACTGTAGGGTATTTTTTCAAATTTGAAATTGGCGGGTAAATGAATAGTAACTTTAGATAGAATAGGTTGATATAAAGTAAGTATGTAAGAAGGTTGACGTTTGAAAAGATTCATAAAAGATACTAAATAAAATAATCTTAAAGGAACGCGGGTGTTTTAATTTTAATAAAGCCCCCGACAAGAATTAGAATAATTTCTTACGATATTCATATTCGTAACTAATGCGTGATTATAAAATGTATTCAAGTAATTTTGTTTTGATTCAAAAAAATCATTGAAGCAATTGCTAATACTTGAGCGGTCATTTTTTTTAGGCGCGACAGGATAGGATCATAAAATAAACACATAATGGGTGAAGTGTAAATGTTTGTTATGTACTTATGACGAACTTTGTATACAGACAAATGTGACTGTTTTAGTCATTACAGACATTGCTTTTACTTTGAATATTTAATATTTTTTATTGTCATGTTATTATTACAGAAATTTCTTACGGTTCATGATGCACTGCTTTACAGAAAGTATTACATATGACACAATATAAAGAGAAAGCAGTGTAAGAGCTGTTACTATTAGATTTAGAGAAGCGTATAAATTATCATCATTGATTTAATGTTTATCTAATTAATGAAGTTCTTGTTGTGATCTTCTTTATTGATGAAATGTCAAGTTAATAAAATTAGTAGGTATGGTCATCAGAAAATCCACACATATTTAATGAAATACTGCTGCATCATATAAAAGTCGTGCTGTGGAATGCAATGTCAAGAAAAAGAATTGCACCTGTTTTCTCCCATGACAATAAATTAAAATTTTATAAATCAAATAGTGCAACCTTTCAGGTGGAATATTTTCAGAAGGAAAATACAACGGCACATGTAACTGCTGTCATAAGAGAATACCTTCAACAGCTTTATAATAACTGTTTGCTATTTGATATTCGGCCATAACATAATTTTAAATAATGAACGAATAGAATCGAATTGAAATTTGCATTAATTTATACACACACACACACACACACACACACACATATATATATATATATATATATACAGACTTGTTCATTCTAGAATTAGATATGCGCTGTCCACAAGTGGAAAGAGTGCAGTTAGGTTAAAGCGCGCGAGAAAGGAGGATAGAATATCTCTCTCTGGCAGTTTCGTTTTCTCCCACTTTTGTATTGCAAACAACTTCCCCTACTTTCTCGCGTGCATTGACAATACGTAGCTACATTTTTGAATTGTATAAATTATTTGATGCATTTTATTTGAATCTTTTAATAAAATGCAACATGGCTATTTTCTTGAAATGTTTTGCCGTTTGGCGTGAAACTAATAAAATATTCTTGAAATAAATGAAATAGAAAATTCTAAAAATTAAAAAGATTTTCAAACATGGCTATTTTCTTGAAATGTTTTGCCGTTTGGCGTGAAACTAATAAAATATTCTTGAAATAAATGAAATAGAAAATTCTAAAAATTAAAAAGATTTTCAAACATGGCTATTTTCTTGAAATGTTTTGCCGTTTGGCGTGAAACTAATAAAATATTCTTGAAATAAACGCGAGAAAGTAGGGGAAGTTGTTTGCAATACAAAAGTGGGAGAAAACGAAACTGCCAGTGAGAGATATTCTATCCTCCTTTCTCGCGCGCTTTAACCTAACTGCACTCTTTCCACTTGTGGACAGCGCATATCTAATTCTAGAGTGAACAAGTCTGTATATATATATATATATATATATATATATATATATATATATATACATATATATCTATATGAAGGTAAAATCAGGAATGTTTTCCTATCACGTGATCACTGTCCAATGACAAAAAGTGAGGATGTCAAATTAAATACTGTATTTATATTGCCGTCAGATGTGGTAATGTATTATATACCTAACCTGTAAATAACAAATATAAAAGCTGCCTACGTAGGTTATCTAAGTGTAAACTTACAAGGATGATGAAAATGTGATAAATTAGATGTTAGAGCAATAACAAATAACAGCGGTAAAATAGAAGGAATATAACAATATGGGAACTTCATAAGTGAAAACACTATTTTATCTGTATTATACGTAACACATGTGTACATAATACACATGTTCTGCATATGTCTGCTTTTATTTTCTTATGATATTTTGACAAAACGTAACGCATAACTCTATTAGAAAATCGTTTGCGCCTTTTTTTTCTTCATCACATATGATTAAAGATTTGGTGATTCAAACAATATACATGTAATCCAATGGAAAGCACATCAAACATACATCGAAAATGTATTTTATTAAATGTGTGCCTTGTTTATTATTCTAGTTTAGTGTTTATTCAAACTGATTTGAATAGTTTCATATTAAATTAATTTGTTAATTCAAAAATAACTTGTAATTAAAGAAGTTGTAACTGTTAAATTCAATTTTTTCAAATGTCAGTTGTGAAATAGTTTTTGTCGTTCCGCGAATGAATATATTTGCGTTATGCCGTTATGCGGCAATGAATTTTTTCGAACAGAACGGTATATATCAAATGTTATTCGCACTGTATAATTTTCTGTAGGGTTACCTAAATTATATTTATATACTTTATAAAACACATTTCTAATGCCGATGAAACGATTATTAATTATAACGATCGACGATTTTAAAAGCAGTGTTTAGTAGTAGTGATTAAAATAGTGAAAAAGTCATAAATTAAAATAAAATCCATTTTTGCAAAATTAAGGAGGAAGATTTAATTTATTTAGTTATTTTGTATTCTTTTTGTGGAATAGTTGGCGATATTGGCAATATCGCCCTTTTTCCAGTTCCATCACATTTCATTGATTGCTGAGAATTGTTACAGCTTATTTTGTGTAGTCAGTTTACAATTTTGTTTATACAGGTTTTCTATGGTTCACAACCAATCTAATTGGAATATATCTGAGTCACTTGTATAATAAATTATTCGATTCGTATGAATATTGCACTCTATGTTATTCCAAAATCACAGAGTCATAACAGTTGGAATTCATAGATGTCACTTATTGGCGCTATAGATTGTCATTGTCATTAATGTTAAAAGTATATATTTTTATAAGACGAAAATATAAATCTTCCATTACGTTTCCACAAATTTTAGTATCTATAAATAAATTATATCAATAAAAACTTTTAATTACCAAAATCAAATCATTTGAAGTTGACATGTGTTCATTGCCGGTAGCTGTAATGTGGTGGGGTATTTATACTGTTCATTGACCATTGTACATATCTAAATAAATGGTGTATGGCGGTTATCAACCAAATAAATATTTTTATATAAGTTCGTTTACTTATGTGCCTATAATTAACTGCATTGACTATTTTTATTATACAAGTGCTCACAGTTGAATAAATACAAATCTGCATAACAGCTTTCAAGTAATGTCTACTTTAAATCAAAAAAATTGATAACATACATGAACAAAGTTACATAGGAACACGACACATTGGATTTTTTTGAAGAATAGTGATTCATAAAAACACTTATAATAACCAAAAGAAATCTAGTTTAGTTAATGTTCTACTTCAAAGTATAATTAGAAAAACTTATTCATGAATATGGCTGATTCTGCAAGTGAATCTGATTCAAGCAGCATTGATGGAGGCCCCATTATGATGCCACCTAGCCCTGTTACTAGAGAACAGCTTCAGAAACGAATTGAAAGTCTGCAGCAACAAAATCGAGTATTGAAAGTTGAATTAGAAACTTACAAGTTGAGAGTTAAAGCACTTCAAGAAGAAAATCGTGGTCTTCGGCAGGCCTCAGTTATAATTGTAAGTAACCTAATAATTCACTATTCTTAGATCTATGCTTAATGTTAAGTCAAATTGAAATGGCTCGTTTAGACTATAGTAAAGAAAAATGTTAGTTTGTAATTTGCAAATTTTGCATTTAAGTATAAATACTGAAAATAAAATATATTTATAATTAACATTTTTACTTAAAATGCAAAAAAAGCTTATCTTCATCAGCTATAAATATATTTTTACAAAATAATTATCTTTCGTCATATATGTACATATTTGTGTGATTTTATAATCGAGTCTTGTACATAATACAAATTTTAAAATGTAGGACAATTGTTGTTGAAATTGTACTTTTAGATATGTACATTTTATTTTATTATATTTTTTGCTTAGTTTATTTAATATTCACACTAATTTTGCTTCTTTTACCTTATGTATTAAATACCTAGTTGCCAAAATTTAAAATATTATAAATGCCAAAATAAGAGTATACTATTTTAAATTATAAAAAATAAACTATTTCCTAAAATTAGAGAGTACCAAAATTCATAAAATTTCCCACATCTGGTTTTTAAACTTTAATAATACAAGTGTTTCTGTAATTAATTTGATAGATTGGAAAAAAATCAGGCTAAGAAACTACATTCAATCAATTCTTATGTGTGTGGATTTACATATGTTCTTTCTAGTTTATGGGATCTAACAGATTTTCCAAACTTATTTGTGAATATTTAATTTTAATTGATATTTCACCTTGTTATTTTAGATATACATGAATTAAAAATCTAATTTTATTTACAATTTAGGTACTAATTAAAAATTGCCTTGCATATTCATTAATGAAAATCATCATTTCATCATAAGTAATATTCTTCTGAAATATAATTTACACTATGGTTATTGACATCTTTATTATGTCAGTTTGCTTTCATTTCTTGCAATATTAACTTTAGTCATTCAAAATTTTGAGTAGTTGACTAAATTATTTTTATTATTGTTTTAACAAAATAACTCCAATAGTAACAAAATGCTTGATATTATTTCTCATATAAATGTAATTAGTTCACATTGAAATAAAACTTGAGAATCAATCTAATACAAAAGTTTAAATTAACCTGAAAAGTCGTTCATACATTATAGTAAGATATATTTTTATCCATTACAAGAAGATTGGTAAGTGCTTATGGGCTTTAATAGGCTGAAACACAAGTGTTTGTTTATGTGAATTATCAATTTTATTAAAACCTTAGCAGCATTTGTTTTACAGACATTTTTGTGAATTATTGAGTGTTGGACAAATCTTGGGCATTATATGTATGTATGTATATGCTTGTAAGTAATTCTTATCGGCACTCGTCATTTTCCGTGTTATTAACTGGTCATTTTAACATTGACTGGTATTATCGGTTTTACTTCAAGTAGGGAATTGTGAAAATTATTAAACGGAATATGTATGCGTTTACCGTTCTAATCATTTAATCTAATGTACTTCTATAAAAGTTGGTTTGAATTGATACAGACGGGCAATACGAAAACATTCACGAGACATGCAGGCTCAGTAAAAGTAAAGAATAGTTTATTGCATGTGCATTGAAGCTCAATACAAATGTATGGGCAATAGTTACACTTTGCCTGTCATATGTAGTTGTATGCAATATTAAGAGTCATGTAGTTAAAATCAGGGCATTACTGTATTGCGACTTTATTTTAATGTTTGCTTGTTCAAAGAAAAATTTATGTAGCGGTTAAATTCAGAATTTGGAGATTAAGCATTATCGTGCGTAATTGTCTATAGGTGGCTTAGTAAATTTCACAGTAACTATAATTCGCTTCATACGAACGAACATTCAAGGAGGCCTGCCTCTGCAGATAAATCAAAAAATGTGACCCTTATCCTCAAATGGTCAAGGACGACCATTGGCCTTCCTATGATAGTCATTAGCATTTATATTGGGTGTGTAGTATGCATGAAATGAAATTCTTCACGAAGTTAAATGTTAAAAAAGATTGATTCCCACATCCTCCTTCAGTTACTAATAATACAACGAAAAATTAAATTCGTGAGAATCAATCAATTATTGCCTTATTGTAGTTATTCAAAAAAGCGACCAATGTATGAAATTTATATTCACTTTTACGATGCGTCGACCCATCAAAAAACTAACACATAGGTTTTTAGTGCAACTCAACGCTAATCACTGTTTAAAGTGATCAAAAAACCATCATACACACTGAATCGAACTCGAGTATTGGCTAGTTCTAATTGGATGCCAGAATACCATGTGGTTTCAACAAGACTGCCATTTGCCAAATTTCTACTCAAACAATTAACTTACTGAAAGAGAAGTTTGCTGAATCAATTATTTCCAGGGATGGATCAAATCAATTATACTCCATGCGATTTAACACACCCAGACTTCTTTCTATAGGGTCATGGTAACTCGTTAGTTTACTAGCAGTATTACGTTCAGACCACCATTGAAGGTGTCATTGTTGACATTCAACCCAAATGATCTAAAAAGACTCATGAAAAATTAGGTTCAATGAATTGATTTCTCTCACTGCTTCCGTGGAGTTCATTTGAATGATGTGTTCCATCAACAGCAGTATTAACTGAATTTTACATTAAACTAAAAATGATCTTAAATTTCGCACCAATATATTTTATTTTACAAACAAAATGTGTCGCTCTTAATGAAAAAAATCTTTATAAACAATATAGAAAGGCCGTAAAAAAGAATTGGTTGTGAAGAATTTGAAACTGTAATAAAAGACACAGAAATAGCTTACCTTACTATCATGAATAAAGGAGAACATAGACATCAGACGACAAATGATGCCAAACCGTTAACAAGATCAGAACATATGGAATCTTGGGGTCCCTTTATTGGTAACATTGAAGACATATGCATATAAACATATGGAAACCCTTAGTCTACCAAAACCAAAAATACGCCAATACACAACACATTATGAGGCACGAACATTATCGTAGATGTTATTAACAATTGTTTTATGAAGAAAATGGAGAAGAAACACAAATACAGAAGAACTGTATGAAGAAAAAAAATATTGACCGAAAGGTAACGAGAATTGACGAGATTAAACTAAACACAGAAAATAAACTGCATTTATTGCATCTGAATTTCTTTACTATGAAATAAAAATTAAAAACCAAATTTGCAAAGAACAACCCTATCTTTCAAAAAAGGGTGAAAGTAACTGTCAGAGCTATGGAAGACTGAGCTTATTAGAACATTATAAAGTTTCTGTTAGAATACTAAATAGGATTAAACACATTACGACAACATATTATGTGAGATTTTATAAACTTTATACAAGCTTTTGATGGAGTAGATAAAAATGCGTTACGTAGCATTGTGGACAGAAAAAGCTACCCGAAACATTTGATGGCATTAATACCATTAAAAGCTTATGTAAAAACAGCAAATTGAATTAAATACCGAAGAAAAATCTCACAAATGTAATAAAAACAAGCTTTTCAAAATGTACACATAGATGAAATTATACGTGGGTGGAAATCAAATTACGATATTTAGATAAGGACTTGGTATTTAACTGTAGTCTATATAAAGACTATGTACCAATAATCGCTGAAACGAAAAAGAAACTACAGAAAGAAATATATGTTCTTCATAAAAATATCCGATAGAACATGAAGACATCGAAGGCATTTGTTTTTATATGCACAGCCTCGACTAAAATAAAACTTGTAATAAGCAACAAACTGGTGGAACAAAATCTTAAAAATTTTGTTTAATATGTTATGAATAATACGTACTATACCGTCCAGTTCAAGACGCTTGTCCTCACAAACGGAACAATGTAGAATTGCTCCTGTTAATTCGGGGAACAAAAAAACACAGCCGGGCAAGAAGCGACAGTCAATAATGCTGAGGTGAAGTCATGTTATGCCTCAAAAGCAGTTTTTCCTGAGACGTGCCTCTGCGGATAAACATCGTCAACTTTGAAATAATAAAACTTTAAAAATTTACGATGGATATGTTCTAAACCAAGGATTCACGAACTGTATAGGATAGCATTATTAAAGACGCCAATTAGATTTTGTTTGATAAGCATAGTATAACGATTTGAATAAAGTGGTCTTATTGAAATACTTAGCGCATGACAAACCCCAGCGATTTAAAACTTGGGACAGATATTTGTAATGTGTGTCAGGAAAATTACATAAAACTTGAAAAAAAATTCAATCAGCGACAAAGATTTATATGTACGACATCACGAAGTTCATTTTAATTTTAAAACACCTTATGTAAACTATAAACTGAATTTATGAAGGGTGGTGTTCACCTACTTGCCGGTGGATGAGTAGTACAAATGATTTAAATAATAAAATAATATCCGAGCAACAATGTATGTATTTGTAGAATGTACCTTTACAAAATAACCAAAAGCTCCGTGTACTACATTTCATATGCAATAAAATTTCTTGCAGTAGATTTCATAAGTTTTTCGAAATGGTCCTAAATTAATAGCCAAAATCTCTACTACCAGGGCTATTTGATCACTAATACTTTGTAATTCATGATAACTTCCTTGTAGTTGCTG
The DNA here is from genome assembly GCA_031893035.1 of Dermolepida albohirtum. Lineage (NCBI taxonomy): Eukaryota > Metazoa > Arthropoda > Insecta > Coleoptera > Scarabaeidae > Dermolepida > Dermolepida albohirtum. Next base: position 68,245 of record JAVIWB010001573.1, on the reverse strand, counting down.
GCAATTTTTCTTATGAATAAATTGAAAGTGATAAGTATCAGGTTTATTGGTCTCTCTGCGTTCGATTCTCACTTTTATGTTGTATCATGTATCTAAATTTTAAATTGTACTTCCTACCTTAATAATTATTAAAATAGTATGAAATTTAATTTATAGTCTAAGAGAAGAATGAATTATATAATTATAATTTATATACTTCTTTCCTTTTAAATTAAAATCTAAAGTAATATTTAGTTGTTTAATAACGCATAACGCAATTATCAGTTTCTTAATAATAATACTAAATAAATAAAAAATATTAAATATTGTAAAAAATAGCGCACTTATTTAAGTATTAATATGTCAACTTTATATTTACAGTTAGAGAGATTTAGAAGGACTATAAAATTCTTTACTATCTAAGATTTTTTAATTGTTATTTTATGTTCTTTATATTGACATTGAATTTTTTTTTTCTATAGCAAGCAAAAGCTGAACAAGAGGAAGAATTTATTTCAAATACACTACTGAAAAAAATCCAAGCTTTGAAGAAAGAAAAGGAATCGTTAGCTCATCATTATGAAAGGGAAGAAGAATGCCTTACCAATGATCTGTCTAGAAAGTTGACTCAACTCCGTCAAGAGAAATGCCGTTTAGAACAAACTTTAGAACAGGAACAAGAGTGCCTCGTCAATCGACTTATGAGAAAGATAGAAAAGCTTGAAGCTGAAATACTCGCGAAACAAAGTAATTTGGAACAACTGCGCAGAGAAAAAGTAGAATTAGAAAATACTTTAGAGCAAGAGCAAGAAGCTCTAGTGAATAAGTTATGGAAGCGCATGGATAAATTAGAAGCCGAAAAACGAATGCTTCAGATAAAATTAGATCAACCAGTATCGGATCCTGCAAGCCCAAGAGATATAAGTAATGGAGATACTGCAAGCAACTTGAGCACTCATATACAGACTTTGCGATCGGAAGTAGCGAGACTTAGACAAAATCTTGCCATAAGTCAACAAGAACATACTCAGAAAATGCAACGATATGCTCAAGAAGAGCGCTGCATTCGGGAAGAAAATTTACGCTTGCAAAGAAAATTACAATTGGAGGTTGAAAGACGCGAAGCTTTGTGCCGACATTTATCAGAAAGTGAAAGTTCTTTAGAAATGGAGGAGGAACGTCATTATAATGAACAAGTTTTAGGTGCTAGGCAACATACTGTATCCCCTGTCCCGTATCCGTCACCAAGCCAAAGTAGACCACTTAGTCCAGGTATTTTTCAAATAAATTTTTTTTATCGCTCGCATTTGACAAACATCTAATTTTCAGATTTTAGTTAGTAACGAGAACATTCGCAAAACAATCAAAATATGAATTCATATAAAAAGAAATGGGAAATATTAAAACGAGGAAGAAATCTAAGCAAAACATAAAAGTAATACAAGGATTGATTCTTATGCCATGATCATTTTTAAAAAGAAAATTTATTAAAGAAAAATTTTATTTTTCGAAGCAATTACCATTCATTTACAAAAGACTATTAGAAGATTTCGTTATGTGTAAATATTCTAATGAAAAAATAATGGTATTTGTCAAATGCAAACGATTGAATAAACATCACAACTAGAAAAATAGAATTATTGTTTTTCTAATTTTTTTAGATGTTTTTAGTATAACTGTCTCAATAAATTAAATATAAGTTACATACGTATTTGAAAACGGCATCAAGAATCTTTAATTAAATGAGAGCACTTTGTGTTTTATCTTAATATTCTGCATAAATACAGATTTTCTTTAAAAATCATTTCTTGAAATTTTGCAAGTAAACATTCTTATTATTCATTTCATGATTCCTTAGAGGTATATGAGTTGCATAGACGAAACATAATTGGATCATTAGTCAGTGGTAGTTTCAGTATCAGTTGGAAGGAATTGCCTGAAGTATATGTTTTACAAATATAAATCGATTGAATGGATCCCTGTCTGGCTATAGCTTATTCATTGTAATATAACGGCCATAACAGACAATATATGTATATCGAAAAAAAGGTACAGAAATATCTACGTTGCCAGACGCTGCGATAAAATAATGATGACAGGGAACTGTCAACATTATTCTGCTGACAGAGAACTCTCACTAGACGATAAATATATTGTGAACATTTACTTACCATATCGTTTATTTATACCAAAGAGGAAGAAACAAATATCATTCGTCATCTCAAGGAGCACGAAAAAGTTATTAAACTATTTATATTTTGGTTTCCTGATCGTTCAGTTCCCTGTCATCAGGCCATATTAGATCTACACTACCGCTCATATTAACTCAATAAATTAAAAAAAAAGGGAAAATAGTTAAACTAATTTATGTCAAAACTTAAAATTTAAGTTAATAAACAAAGATATCTTAAACATTCCGCCCATCGAAGAAACCCCCTTTTGTGCTAATAACAGCCCGTGCAATTCGAGACATTCGTCTCACGAGTTTTTCAAAGACTCTATTGGGTATACTATTCCATTCTTGCAATATATTCCACAAGTGATTTGTTGAGGTAGGACACACTTTTCGGACCGCCCTGTCCAATTCATTCCATAACAATTCTATGGGGTTTAGGTCGGGGCTTTGCGGTAGCCATGTCATTATTTGTAAGGTATTATTGTTTTGTTCGCTATTTAAGAAATTCTTACATATTACTGCTGAGTGTTTGGGGTTGTCCTGCATAAACACTTTCAATTCTCGTCGATTAAACGTAGCCCCGATAGTATTGCATTCTCTTACAATATTTCTAAATAACCCTCCTTTCGCAAAATACCTTCGATTTGTTTCAAATCCCCTGTGCCGGCGCAGCAAAAACAACCCCAAACAAAGAACAGAACTTCTTCCTTGCTTGACGGTTGGCACTATACAATCGCTCTTCTTACAAAAACACGCCTTGATTGTCCAAACACTTCAAACTTTGATTCATCAGTCCATAAGACCCTTTTCCAGTCATCCAGAGTCCAATCTCTGTGTGTTTCTGCCCATTGTTGTGTTGTAGATTGAAATGGTTGACACTTGTATGGAAAATATAGATATTTAACGACTTATGTAAATTAGATATTTCATATTTTTCTTAGTGATAAAGTATTTATTATTAATGTACTTAAGCCTTAAAAGGCAAGTCAAAAATTTTAAAATACACGAATGAAATATAGAAATGTTAATTAATAAATAATATTAAAGACAAAGGGAAATTCCTTTTCATTTTGATAAACTGGTCGCGATATGATTCATATTTAGAGTTTGTAGTTTCTTCGTTATGTTTAATAATAATGGGCTCGATTTCAACATTAGCAAAGTGCCCTTCTCGTTCATACCATTCACCAATTAAATTGTTTATATGTCTTAACACAGTTTTCACAATTATTTACGCCATAATGGTCTAATGCTTCATTCCACATATGTAGCACTTTATCATCTCGATAATCAATTGTTTCAGCATTATTATTGTAATATTTCTTCGCCGAATTCTATTATGTTAAAATCACAATGGTATTGAGTAAGATATTACGCATGTCTTTTCGTTTTTCATATTTCCTTAATGACATACAGTTTCTCTGACTTTTTTTTACTAAATCTGATAGTTTATATTTTGTCAGATCATTGAAGAAACTTGTTTTATTGATTTTCAACCATTCTATAATGTCCTTCTGTCCTCCAAGAAGAGTTAGGACCTTTATTTAACACAACAGTGTACTGGTAATCTGTTGAGTAGTTACTCATCTTTGAGATTTGCTTTTTTGTTGTTAGTTTCAGCATGATAATCCATTGCTTTAGATCTGGTTGCAAATATTAAACTTACTCCATAAGTCTTCAAGTTTCTTTCGCTTTCAGCTTTCCAGTTTACGAACACTTTGGATTGATTTATCCTGCCAAGATTTTCGTCTATTACTTTTGGAATATATCCAGGTTTTATCTAGGAAAATCACCGACCTTGCGGTATTGGATGTTAAATTTTACATATATTTCGCGAGGAACGTGCTAAATTGATAGCTGTCTTTTAATAATATTTCCAAAGATGACTCAATATATTTTTTAGATTTTAATTCATTTTTTTAATGTCAACAAAGTAAGATGCTATATTAAATTAACAATATAATAATACTAATCCTACTTTGTTTATACATATTATAGATAGTATTCTGCATTTCCATCTTCAAAGATTCTCTTAAATTTTTTGTTTTTGACTTTGGATGAGATTTCTTCTTGTGAGGCGAAGAGAGTACTAAGTTTTGAACCTTACGCTCTTTAACAATTGCAGGCAATGCGTCGAAAAATTTGCCACAATACCCCATAAATAGCATTTAGTGATATTAAAGGCGTATTTTTTATAGTCCAAAATGTTTAAAACAAGCTATTGGGCTTGTGAATTAAGACCGTTTTAAGTATTATTTGAAATTAACCAAAATGTTAAACCTTAAATCAAATAATTTCGTAAAAATACTTACTGAAAGTGTTTTAAATCGTTGATTTGTGTTCTTGAAAGAAATTATTTGTATTATGTAGAAGGAAATTAATAAAATAAGACGAAAAGAAATATTAAATATAAGCAGAATGGATTAACAAATAAGTATCAAATTTAATTATAATTTAACTCACCCTGTCATAAGGAGTAATCAATCAAAACCGTCCCAATGTTTTTTCTTTTCCAAACTTATATACAGTAATGTCTACGTTTGTCCATTATTTAAATCGAGTGTCCTGCAGACAAACGTTTGATGTTTTACTTGTTTTATCTCGTTGTGTTAAATAGGAATTATATGAGATTTGTGGCAACGACGTCTGATTATTATTGTCACATTAAGTAGTGGCGCGTGTTGAATGATCCACTGGGCAAAGTGTATATGTACGCTATGCCATGACAGCTGACGGTTCTAACGTCATTTTGAAAAAAAAAACGAGCGATATGATCGAGTAAAATTCTATAAAAAGTGAAAAATGAAAGAACAACGTGTGTATATTCATCATATTTTACTCTTACATCCATAAATGGGAGAACATCAAGTTCACGGTAACTGCTCTACAAGAATGTCAATACCAATAATCGCTTATGAAATTCTGTGCAGCTAGTTTTAATTTTAACGAGACCCATTGAGATGATAAAATAAAGGCTTTAATCAAGTCAAACCCACCGGACACGATACAAAATATTGTAGAAACGTCATGAACTTAAGAAATTTAACTTGACAGCGTATGTAAATGATGATCAAAACGATCCTTTTTTGGAGCAATTGATTATTGGTGATGAGACGTATATTGTTTACAACAATGTAGTTAGTGCGAAAGCGTTTTCGTTCGATAGTTTCCCCTCAAATATCGGAAAAGGTCATTCATAGTTTCTCTCTCAGTGTTTTGAGACGCGTCCTGCGTTTTCGAGCTTATACCAATGAAAAAAAACAAATAATTCAAGTGTGTGTCAATTGGTCACTTAAAACAAATCCGTCTTCCAGAAACGTTCAGAGATCATTAATTGCAATTGAGTGGTATTACATCATGACAACGCAAGGCCACATGCAATTTTGATCGTCGAACCTTGCGTCTCCAAATTTCCATTTGTTTTAATCCCATCATAACTCCTTTCGTGGTATAACATTCGACTCAGGCGAGACTGAGAGTTAGCTCCTTGTAAAATTTTTGTTCGATAAAGATGAGTTCTCTTATGAATGACGAATTACGAAGCTTGCCGAAAAACAGCAAAATGTTATCAAAAAAAAAAAAATGAGCAGATATAGTTGATTGATCTGTTTCATATTAATAAATGATCTGTGAAAAAACCTTTCGATAACCCAATACAATATGTATATTATAAATAATTTTAATAATATAATATTTTTTAATGATGTGTCTAGGCTTATCTCTGCAAGCACCTTCACCTAGAGATTCATTGATCGTGACGGGCACACGATGTATCACTTGCGGCCAAATGCAACCTCCATCATGTGTTCCTTTAGCTCTCCATCCAGTAGGTTCAAGTAGTCCACCAGCTCCAACTCATCGTAGAAGTAGCGATCGCTTTATTAAACCAGCAAATCCAGCGCCACAACCCGCTAGCCCTATGGACACTTCAGTAACCAAGGAATAATAATTATTCAGGTAAAAGGATTTTATTTTTAAAAAGTAAATAATATGTGTTTTTAGTGAAGCTTCTCTTTATGGATTTTAGTTTCTACAACTATTTTGAATCGCGAACGTCGTGTTAACATAATATTGGTTTCAATAAATATTCATATTTGATATGGTTTTCCCTCTCTGCAGTAATAATGTGGTTTTTGGGCATAAAGGCAGCTGCTTTATATATATTTTTCATCTGAATCGCATTTTTCTACAACAGGCGTACTTAACATTTTTTATTGCTAAAGTTTAAATTTGAAATAGGTACTATAGCTTCATGTATAATTATTTTCAATAAATGTCTATACAATATAGAATACGTAACTGGATTTTCAATCGAATATCTGTATGTGGTGTTTTGGAATTACAAATATCTATATATACATCATATAAAAAAAACTTTACAAACTCAAGTTATAACTATTATTATAAACTTATGTAGCATATGCCATGTTTCTGCACGATTATACCAAGATATTTAGCTTTTCCATTTCAAAATTATATAATTGATGTGTATAATTTAACACAAATATATTCCCCATAATTTCCTTTTATCCACAAATGGCACATGCAATAACTAATGCTTAGTGAACAGGGTTGATTAAATAATATAAGTAACTGTATGATGTCTTTTGCCTACCTATACATATAGTAGATTAGCTATATTATATTTAATTTTTTTTTGCATTTTTTTTGTATTACAGCTTCTTGTATTTCTTGATTATTTTTTAATTATATTACTTTAATATGTATGAAGCACAATATTATTAATAATCACTCTGTATATTTTAAAATATATGGCTTTATAATCCCAAGTATGCACTTTAGTTAAGAGTATTATCGAGTAACTATTTACATTTTATGAAACATTGTGTTTTTTAATACTTAGTATTTGTATTTTGTGAAGGTATGTTACAATTAAGTTATTTCCAAATTTAATTAATATTAAAATTACTGAAAAGTATTTTGCAAAAATTTATTTTAAAATAGACTTAGAAAATATTGCAGATCAGAGACATTAATTTTTATAACAGCAAATAGAAGATATTTGGAGGGCCAATGTAATCATGTGGTTAATTTTATGTTTTATTTATTACAAATAATATAAATACTTAGAAGCATGTTTAATTATCAACTTTGAAATTCTTATAGTCTAAAAACAGATAAGTTTTTAGATTTGTATTTGTTATAAGTTGTGTCAGTATAAATTTCTTAATTTTTAGAACTCATAAATATAATAGCATCAGTGCAAAGTATAATATCAGGTCTATAACTTCACTAATGCTAGTTTTGAAGCTATCATTTGTTTGGACCTATTTGAGTCCACTTTATCTTTGAGAAAACCCTAAAGGAAAAGTATTATGGTGTGAATTATAGTGTCTGGCGGTTTACGTAACCCGTAGACTTCAATTCTTGGGTTAATTGGATTTTGTATGCATAGAGACGAAGATCTTTTGTTAAAATACTCCTCACGGATAATCTTGAAATTTCTAAATGTCATGATTGATGACAAATTGAAGTCTTCGGACTTTCTGTCACATTTTCATTTACACCAACGATACTTTTAACAGCACAAATATTACGTTCTCGTAGTGGTCCTTCAATATCCAGAACTTTATCAGTCCATTCAAATTTTTGGATTAGGTTTCTAATTGCAGTATCACTAGGAACATTATTTTGACCAAAACCAGCAAGAAGTCTATGATTTGTGTTCGTAAGCTAACGCGCATTTTCGTTATAAGTTTGGACAATTTTTGTACCTTCTTTGAGGATGAAATGCTACATCAGGTCTGCTGATGACATCTGCCAAATATAAACTTTATAAGTTACAGCGTTTAGCAATAATTCAAAATAAAAATCACCACGTTCATACCGGCATGCCTTATAGTAAGATAGTACTTTTTTTTCAATTTCTCCACAAAATATCATTTATGCCATAGTACCCTAACATGTATTCAGTATCGCTAATGAAAGAATTTGTCTAATTTATTCTGAACATTAATAATATCAACATATTGCCAAAATTTATTCTAAATAAAAATGATAAAAAAAACTAATTAATTACTGGAGATGTAGTGTAGAACTTATTAATTTTATATTTTATGGTTTTGTTAATCATTTAGAACTACAAAATTGATTTTTGTTAATATTAGATTTCATGCTTATATTATGAATATGTATTTTAATTGTTAATGTTAAATATTTAAGAAACTTTGGTAGACGTAAACTGCACTAATAAATATACGATATAAATTTATTACGAGTCATCTATTGTTAATTTTCCTAACTGATCATGAATTTATAACATTTGTGTTATAGCAAAAAATACCAACTTAATATGTTCCCTTATACATCAATACTAATTACTGCTGAAACATCGAATAACATATTAAGTGGATTCGTAATTCATTAGTATTGTAATTTATATTATTATTATGAAATGTTCAACATTTAAGAACATTGAACCAGTTTATTTACTAGTTTTTCTATAGCGAAATTTAAATTGGTGTAACTTTAAACTTATTTTTATATAGACGTTTTTTAATCTTATTTTTTCATGCATTTCCAATGGATTACAATTGAAATATGTATTTTAAAATAAGCTTTACATTTCATTTGGCTATTTTTATTATTCTTTAAAGAAAACAGATCTAGGCGCAATTTTTATTCTTGGAGATCATTATTCGTTAGTAGAAAACATTAATATTAAGGTGCTATTATTATGTGGATTAGTTTGATTTTACTACTTACTGAATAAATTTTGTGTTATGATTATTTTTGATAAATCAAGTTTTTTACTATGTGAGCATAATTTATAAGCTCCCATATAAATAATTAAATAGCAGTAATTTATCCAAAAAGTACCACATTAAATTTAAAATCATTCTTGTTCAATGTTAATATTTTACAAACACTACGCAAATTCCTAATTAATTTTAAAGCATCTAAAAGTTTCTGAAATTATTCTATATATTATCTTTATGATCAGTTTGAAACCAAAATATTTTAGTCGTAAGTTTTATTCTGAAGGATATTTGATACTTTCACTTACCACTATTTAAGTTATTCATATGTTTTCACATTGTCTTGTATAGTTTTTACATATATTTTTAAGTGTATTAGATCATTAGTTTATTAAAATAAATACTTTCGATAATAATTTAATCTTAAACTTATCTGTTTTATTCATTATATTTTTTTGAATATTGAAATTAGATTTTCAACTTTCACATCAGCCAATCATATATACAATCATATCTAAAGTCTATTAATTATTTACTCCAATATATTACTTTATTGCTAATATGTAACATCTTTATTTACCATAAATTTTTATAGTTACAATACAATTGATACATTTTATCCTTTTGGAAAATAGGAATCTATAATGATGCATAATTTTTGAGATGTTTGTTACATATATAGTTTATTCATTTTCCTTTTTTCTTTAACATATAATGTTCATATCTACAGATATAATGTGACGGTAATAATAAAGTCCCACTTTATATAAAATTTGAATGAGACTCTTTGTTAATAGATTAAATAGCCCAATAATATCGTCATTATTGCTGTTTATATTCCCATCAAAATGATATGTAATATGTGTAAATATATAGGTAGATTTTTTGGTAATTAAATTACTTAAAATTTATTTATTTCAGAACAGATTTTAAAAAACTAAAGTAAACATTATATTGGTCTTCAAAAATTATTTCAATTAAATATTAATGTTCTCCTGAGAGTATTTTGATTAAATTGGCTGCTTTTCAGTAAAATGTAAGAAAATGCTTAATTGTATTCATTTTTATATGCAATGTGAATGCCTATAAACTTTTACTTTATCATGTATACTTTCAAAGTTAATTTTACTCTGAATATATTAACAGGCAAAATTGTTTCTTCTTTTCATAGTAACTTCCTATAATTCTTTCAGATTGCATACCACCTGTTCTAATATTTTCTAAGGACTATTGAAAATTAAGAAAGAAGAACATGCATTTCTGGGTTTCTAGTTAGCTGAATTTTTCAATTTTTCAATGTACAAGAGTACATCCAATATACTTATCAAATTAAAATATGCTCAATTAATAATTAAAATAATATACCAGAATATTATCTAAAAGCGATACTTTTCAAATATTAATTCTATTATAAGCTTTCGCATTGCATTTTTTAAAATGGGTTTTTTCTATTTTTTATTTTATTNGGAATGTTTTTACATTAGGTAGTCCTGTTTACTATTATAATATACATATATAAAATATTTGTATTATGCACTCTATAGCCTCTAAACGTAAAACGAGTTGTAAATTTTAAAGCATGCAAGGAGGCAGTGACAAAATTGAAGTGATATTAGCTATAATATATTTGGAAGAAAAATTTGGGCGTGGGCTGTGTAAAGCTGTAAGAATAAGTCTTTTGTAATCTTTATTGAATATACGTTACAGGACTCTTAGTTTTCCGTAAAATAAAGAAAAGCTTTCGTATTACGATAATACATCTAACTAAGAAAATGATTGATTATATTATCTGTATTTGTTAAATTATTAATTACTGATATAATATAGAGTTTTTGTTACGAATGTTTATTATTACTACTCTACTACTACTTAATAATTCTACCTTACATACACACATATAGTTATATATAAGCTTTTCGTATGAAATATTACTTACACAACACTACGCATTTTGCTTAAAATGACCTATCAAATTTTATGGTTATAAAAAGCTCTTATTAAGTTGATATCTATATTAGAACTTTCCAGATTGAATATTTGTACTAAGATTGAGTGATAATTTAAATAAATGTACTGGTTTTCAAATAAATTTCTTTTTGGGTAAAACTTCGTTTTATTTTCATATATATCCAAAAGTTTGCCGATGGAATGAAAAAAATTTGAATAATTGAAAATTGCGCCATTGGACAGCTCAAGAACTTCGATAAGAAAATAATCCAGGCAGTTAGGCATTTTCTAACGGTAATTGTAACGAATTTTGACAAACATTGAAAACGAAATTGCAGAATTTTAGGAAACTCATACAGGCGCTGATTTCTGCCTAAACAGAGCTATTAATAAACAAAAGCTCCACCTTTGGGGTAATGACAGAGCTTGAGGTCATCAACAGGATAAAGCTGCAGCACATACAGCTTGTGAGACAATGACCGTTTTGAGGAAAATGTTTCCTGGGTGCATCTTCTCTAAAAACGGTGATATAGCATATCCACCAAAGATCCCCCTATAATGGGGCTACCTGAAATATCGAGTTTCTGTAAATAAACTTGAAAAACTGAAAGAATTTCTGCATACCACTTGAAACATTTGAGAAATTTATAAAAAGTGTTATAGAAAGAGCTCACTATTGCATTATTGTAAAGAGTGGTCATTTGGTTGATGTTACTTTCAGTATGTAAAAATAAATTTTCAAACGCAATTAAATTAGTAATTTAATTGCGTTTGAAAATTAACATAATATCTTAAATATTTATTTATCATTTGAATTAGAATAATAGAATTAATAAATTTTCTTTCCGTTTTTTTTATTTGGAAAATTTTATTGATTGCCCAAACTTCCATGAATGTATACAAACTCTAATCATGTAAATAGTTCCTTTAAATAGATAGAATTCATTTTAATTAAAATCTTTGTTGAGTTTTTATAATTATGGAAGTCATTTACTTTTTGCGCGTGATTTCATAAATCTGACATAACATAAAAAATGATATACACTATCATGCATCATTTTCAAAATTGAGATTAAATTCGTTAGTTACTCTATACTAGTTTTTCATTCTGTTTAAGATGTAAGTATAATTCAAAGTTGAATTTTTTAAATAAATCCTTGCATATAAATTAAATATTTGCACATTCCTAAACGTAAAGTATATTATATATAATATTTAGTAACCTACTATAATTCTAACGATCCAGAAAGATTGTCCGTTATTCCACTATGAGAAAATTGAAATAGAAAAATGTCGCTCGCCTGAAATTCTTAGTAGCCTTCAACTTGTTATATAATACATATATATGCATGTGTATCAGCAGGATTACAAAATGCTTTATTATTTATAACCTACGTATATATCAATATCTAAAATACACATAATTAAATTTGAGAAAAACAAACAATAATTAAAAATGAATGATTACTTAAAAAAACAAATGTAGAGAAATATTTAATAATTCAATGTATTTTGTATAAAGGAATACAGTCTGGTAAATAATAAAATTAATGTGAATTCTATTTAGAAATTATGAATAATGTGATCATTATTATTATGTAAACACTTATTGATTCTTCTCGTCATATATTTGAAGACATTTTGCAACTTCTCTGGTGTGATGTATATTATGATTCAGACAACTTCCTCTACTTCATTTAATGTGTGCAACTGATATATTTTTTTTAAACAACCAAACAAAAAAAATCTAATAGCATAAGGTTGGGGAAATGTGGAAGCTCTTTATGAGTACTGATGAGCCTATTACTATAAAATTGTTCTAGATGTTCAAGGCTGCTTTGCAGTATGAGATGTAACGTTATCATGTTGAAAAAGCCCTTCATTATTTTATTGTCATGGAATTATTCTATAAACGTGCTTAAAATTTTATGATAGTTTACAGCTGTTATTGTTTCATTAAATACTATTGGCACAATAGTTCTGCTCCACAACACACTGACCCAAAAACAGATTTTCACAGGATGCAATTGTGTGTCTTGTGGTAAACATGAGTACTTTCAGCTTGCCATATTATATAATTTTTTGAATTCAAATAACCAGATATATAGAACCATATTTCATCAGAACAAAGAAAAGATAAATTTATCAGCTCATTATTTCTTAAATTTGCATTTAACCACTGACAATAAGCTGTATATTTGTCATAATCCCATGTATGTAGTTCTGACACAACCAATATATGAATGACAATGTAATTCAATTTTCACTGCTCGATGATAAGAATCATAAAATAAGTCTAAAAATAAATGTCTTAAATTAGTTTCAATACAACTTACCATAGAAAAGCGTATATGTGAAACAATCAGACATAATCATTTATACCTGTTTTTTGGGCTAGTTATTGTAATGGACTCTGATCAAGACTTATCTTAAACTATTTCATCATTGAGGTCTGTTCTATGGGAAATGTGTCTCTTTAGGGAATACTGTATTCTAAGAACATTGTACCATTTGACATTTAATTCATCAAGTTGTATATTTCCACTGACCATTTGGACCGCATTGTTCACTTTGCAAATACATTTCCAAAATTAATCTCCCAGCTTAGAGGTAGAATAACCTACAACTTTTCTAAGGAAGTTTTATAGAATTGGAATCATAACATACAGTAAATGTTCAATATAAAATTACAATTTATGATAAAAGCACAAGAAAGAGAACAGATGTTTATTCATAAACACAAAAATGATAGGATTTTTACTAAATTTTTGTATAACGCTACACTTAAGTATATAAATGGTAACAGCATAGACAAACCCTCAAGAAGTATTGCATTGTAAATTATTAAAATAAATATGATCGACCCCAATGAACATTTTGAATATTCGGTATAAAAATTTACTTTATTTCTCTTATTAAAGTACAAAAATAAAATGATATTTAAGTCTAGCTAGATCAAATATTGCATTTTATTTTTATACTTATAAGAAGAAGATACACTAATGTTATAAATAATGAACTTCCTTTGTAACTTATATACATGTGGGTAACAAAAAAACAGCTTTTTGTATTATTTTTTAAATTTTTTATAATTGTATAGCCTACATTGAAATTCATCCGAATCAGGTAGCTCTTTTCCTTGTAGAATTCTATTATTAATTTTGTTGTAATTGAAGATGATATAAATAAAATGTTTTATTATAGACACCTTTAAATCTGTTAAATGTTTATATTCTCTAAAATCTACTAAAAAATCACAAAAATATGATTCGAATTAATATTTGCTTCTGTGGTATATTTCTGTCGATGGCACATTCTTAATGTCATCCAATATACAATTGATGATATTTTAAATTATGTTTTTTACAGATGAAAGTATATTTATTGGTAGCAGCAAAGTGAACTGTTTCTAAATTATACAAGGCAATATTATTATAAATGGATCACTTAAATATGTTACAAAAGATTTACTAGGTAAATAAAGTGGTGGTATGGCATTTGGTGTAAATCTATTGTTTCGAGTTAGATATTGTGCCTAAAAATGCTTTCTACAAATAGTAAATGTATATTGTTTATTCTTAATCAACTGGGACAACTGGAAATTCGTGAAGTACAGACCATTCCTGATTACAATTTGCAACATAACATCGTTTACCTGGCATGTTTAATAATTCTAAAAATACTAAAATTTATATATTATTACATTGTGTAAGATAAAAAAATAGTTGTTCAAGTTCATGTGTTCACCTTTGCCAGTATGTATATAATATAATCAAATGTAACTAAAACAAGCGGTTTTCATTAAGACAGCTAAATTACCGGTAACAGTTTCTGTATACTGTGCCATCTTTTATGCCCGTATAGACAAAACATTATCCCACTACTTCCCATTTAACATTATAGTTTGGGGAATAGAATAGAGCTAACAACTTGAAACAGAGATGTTTTTAAATGGAAGAAAGATTATGAAATTACTCATATGCCAGAATCCAGCAAGACGAACTATTTTAGCGCGCGTCTTTAAATGTGGTATTTATATTAAATATTAATATGAATATAAAGTATTTAATTAGTAATCAATTAATCAGATATGCCTAACCAATTTATTACTAAAAATTAGTAATACCTAATAGTAAGAAAAGGTTAGAAAAGGCACTAATAGTATGTATAGATATATTTATTAACGTAGCACTATTTTTTTTTTTACTTTTATCAATATTAACCACACCTGCTTTTTAATTATGCCACTAATTGCTATTTTTGTTGACTTTCCCATGTAAAATTTATTTATCTTCAATCCAAATATATACATATAATTAAATTAAATAAGTGTTACTAAAGACATCTTTTAAATCATATGTAGGCAACAACCGGCCCGCTGTAAGATTTGATCCGGCCCGCGAGAAATTGTATTATTTCATGTCTGATATCTATCGCTAAAAAATATGAACACTACTTTAAAATGCATTACTTTTAAACGCGGTTCGCGAACGTATTTGCACATTAAAGTTTGGCCCACAACATGTCAAAGGTTGCCCATACCTGTTTTAAATCATGTTTTTCACAGATGAAAGTATTCCACAAAACTTGGCTATTTAAATAATTATAGATTATGGTCTTTAAATTATTTCTATGACACACTAAAGGCATCATAAATCGAATATAATTTAAATATTTCCAAATTTTTTTTGTCAACTTGGTAACTAAAATATTTTTCTGAAATGACTGACGTCTTAATAGTTTATTTTCTTCTGCAAGTGGTAAGCCAATAGCCTCCGGGAAAATAAAGCAAATACTGTTGTAAAATATTTATAAGCTTTTGGACGGTACTTTAATAGTGGCAAAGAAAATACTTTATCATCCGGTATATATCTTTTATTTCGCGGCATTTTTTTGCGATAATTGCATCAATAAAAAAATTATGTTAAAATATTTAAATCAGAATACATTAATTTACTGTTAATAAATGCGTGCCTTTTATATAAGAGACTTATTATTTATATTTTGCAAATCTAGTACATACTATATATCAACCTTAGTGATTAAATACTATACTTTGCCTAAGATTAACGAGTGAATCAAATAAGCCGCTAGAACCCGGAACACAGCTTAAAAATGTAAGTTACCATAAAAATTAAATGTAAACAATTGTGAAAGTAGTAATTTGACAACAATATTAAAATTTATTTGTTCCAAGTGAAAAGAATTTATTTTAATAAAATTATGATTGTACTACAAAAGTAACAGTTTTTGGTAAATTCTTACAAATATATCATGAAATTTTCTTTTCCATAGGAAAGTAGTATATCTGTAAATCATAAATTATTGATATTCTGTCAAATTTATTTCTCAAATTCAAGGTCAAATTTAAACTATTGTTAAAATTTATTATGAAAATGCATCAAAAATACAACAAAGATTATAAGTTAAATTCTGATGGAGACTGGATAATTATATTAATCAATTAAGGTTAATATAACCCCCCTTTTCACAATAATTTTCGTATTCCGTATACACCCTAGTAAATAGAAATAATCTTAAAGAGAAATTGATATTTTCCAAAAAGAAACTAATGTTAGATATAACACAGCAGGTTCAAATCACAACGTGCTACAAAAGATGGCTTCTTTCAAATTTCTTGCAATCGTTTGTTTAATTTCCCACTAACGAAAGTGAGATACGGACAAGAGTTGAATTTTATTAAGAACAGTGCAAGATATAATGATTTTGTTTCGGAAATAATCAATGAATTAGAGACACTAACATAAAAAAGCCAATCTGGGATAGCACATGTTTGTCACTTTAAAGCAATTGAGACGAGCAATTTATATGTTTACTATTTCACCCTTTGATGAAAAATTTAGTGTTTTTAAAGAACGCGGTTTGCAAGTTTCATTTCAGTCTGCTAACACTATTAAATCCTTAGGGAATGCAAAAGACAAAGCAAATGCCTAGATGTCTAGATTGCAATAAACAATCTGTAGGCCAAGCAAAACGGTCTATAGGAACAAGGTATAAAGAACATATGGCGCACATCAAATTCAATCGACCTGACAAATTTCGTTTAGCTTACGCACGTGTTAGAGAAAAATTATAATGTAACCGTGGTTTGTTTATGTTTGGCTAAGAATATGTATAAATACTGTGATAGATATCTATGAAGGCATATATACTTCGAAAAACAGAAATCATGTGTTAAACGCCGACGGAGGATCAATCAATAACTCATACCTGTTCGACTTCATACAAAGTAATAACGAGTGAGCAACAATGATTGACCTGATCTTTTACTACTTACCGCACGCCTCATATCAGTACTTACTTCCTTTTTTCTATCTGAAGTTAGCAGTTTAGTAATTTCTAGTGAGTTTTCCTACTCTATGTTTATGTCATTAACCTTTCATTGACGTGTAGTATACAGAACTTGTTTTGTGATTAATATCCATTATTTATACTTATATGCTAGCCTTCATCAGTCTTTTTAAAGTCTTCAGTTCACATATACGCAGTGAAAATGCCGTTTTCACAGTAGTATTTTTTGTTTACATAGTAGTTAGCATATTTTTATTATAATTATTAGAATTGCGTGAGACACTGTCTAATTTCACTTTTAAGAGAAAGTAAATATTGAGGTGATATGTATGGAAAAAAGTGTAGGATCAGGTCACTCATTGTTGCCCACACTGTATATAATCGACAAAAAGGTTTTGTATGCGCAAGTAGGTACTTTAGAAGTTTAAGACTAGAATACAATTTGAATTATGTGGAACAAATTACAGTGTGTTTGGTCCTCGAAGGTGTAAGTCTAGCCTTTGCGTTTGTGCGCATTTTTCCGTGGTTTCAGGTGCAACACTATGATTGATTGTCTGCTGGTAATGACAACTTAGTTTTCGAAATACGTATACAGAAAACGAAAATTCCCTTGGAAAGGGGTTATATTAACCTTAATTGATTAATGACAAAGATTATAAACATAGAAACATTAGCAGCATAAATTAATGGGATTCATTTGTTCGGGACAATAATAGATCATTATTACTGTCACTGTGTCCATCATAAATAATAAATGGTTCCACAATATCATCCGTTAATGCACCTAAGTTCCGCATTCTTTTTTCTAACTTAATCACATGGTTGATACAATTTGTCTAATTATTCATTATAACATTTAGAATTGCTCCCATCAGAGTATCTCGTAGATGTGACATTTTGAATGTAGTATCTTTTGAAGCAACTTCACTTCTTATTTGTACCCAAACCATTTTAGTTGGACTGAACTAAAAATCATATGATAATAAACTAAATACAGTTTTATTTCTACAGCTCTCATTTGTTCAGTTACTTATATATTATATTGTTCCTTATGGAGACGTATGAGATGCAATAATTCAGCACATAACGTTTCTGCATTATTTTTGGAATGGAACCAATTTTGGATTGCGGCTTTTTTCCATGAAGATGTTGGTAGACTTTCCACTCTGCATGAATGATATGATGTATTATTGTAAGAGCATTATCTGCTAACCTAGACAATACTAGTCCAAACCATTTCTAAAAGAAATACCATTCATTTCATTATGGTAGTCAGCTGTTTTTCTACCTTTGAAAACTAACAGTCTATTCTCCACAAGCCCCAAATTCAGATCCTATGTGAAGTATTATTAATCACCTAACTTTACCAATACGGTTTTTTAATCCTGTTGATTGTCCTTCAATGAAAGCTTGTCCTGCACTTGTTAATGTTGCTTCAATCCAAATTTTTTCCTTTGTCCCTCATTTAACAATTTTTCATCTAAGTAAAATATTGGGCGACCAATCTGTAATGTTTTATCATTGTCAGATATTTTCTTCTCCAGCTGATAACTTCTTTCTTTTCAATTAGCATATTATTCTTGTTGTGCTTGACATATCTGAAATATAAATTAATATGAATATGTTATAACATGAACAATTTTTCATTAACACTTACTTGAAATTAAAGAGTTTGAAGAATCTGTGTAGAGTTGCTCGACTCATCTTTGGTATGGACTCATTTCTAGTTATTTCTCCCAATGTTTTATTAAGTGTCGGAAGTTCGATTTAAAAAAGAAGCCATGCACTATCTGCCGTACAGTATTTTTGACAGATTCTTACTCGCTCTTTAGGAGGGCTGATTTCACCTGTCTGTTTATATTCTTGGATATCTCGATATACAGTTGATTTGGCCAGCCCCACAATTCATTCCTTGTAATATATTGTTATATAAGTAATACCTACAACTTACTTAGCATTTCAAAGATGTTCACTACAATTACATGTTAACATTTTATACATATTGGAAACGGTCTGTTTTTCTTCATGCGTCAGGTGTTCCGTCGTTATTTTTTTTGGGTGGTGATACTAACGGTTTGCTCGAGCCTTGGTGACCACGCATTTCATTGTTGTACTCAAAAGCACAGATTTTATTTAATAATAGGGTATAATATAGTAAATAAATGCAAAAATGTAATTAAACATTTACAGGTTATTAAAAATGGCGGATATCTGGTATTTATTTTCTATAATAAACCTGACTGTTCAAGTACCAACGAAATCTCTTAAAAATATGAACTATTTTGGCGCAACATTTGAATCACTCCTTATTCTGAGACAAGGGTGTACATATATACTTTTCTAAGATTAAAGGAAATTTTACAAAGCTTGTTGGCTTTTGTTGCTAATTAATTTCTCTTCCTTAACTTCACTGTTTGTAGTGGATTTACATTTTTTAATAACCCGTAATGAATACATATACAAATATACACATGTTTACATAGTATACTACGTTACTTTTAAAATATCAATACAAATAAATTAGTGATCATCACCTTCATGAGTGCTATAAATTCCATAACTTGATGAAGACGAATGAAAGCTTTGAAACTGCACTTTTTAATTGATTTGTGAGAATCTATAAATCACTCAGTAAAAATATGTAGAATAATATTGTTTCCATCATTACCTATACTGGTGAAATAACTGCATTTACTACTAAGAATACAGGTTCTACTTCCAACATGCTATCAGGAATAATACTTCATGTACTTGGTTCTGGTTCGGCAACAATTTCCAAAAAAAATTACTTGAAATACTTGCATCTTAAATAGTGAAATATTAGAAATAATTGCAAACACATGAATAATAATTCGGTCTTACCATACACAACTGAAGTGGAAGCATAATGATATAATGAACTTTCTTGTGTTGATTTCTAATAAACATACCGTACTCAGATATAACGTACTTGGTTTAATCCAAATTTAATAATCTGTAATAATAACATAGGTTTGGTTTTCAAGTGCATATATTGACTTAAGGCATTTTTAAAGTAAATTATTCTATTTTACTTACATTTTCATATAAAATAGGAAATGTCCGCTTTATTATTTTCGGTTCATAGTTTTTACAGTTAGAAACACAATAATAGAGAACCATTTATTAACATAATGGTAATTACACAAATAGTTTAGTTTCAACTTTGGGCACGCAAGGATCTAATTTACTTATTTAATTTATGGCGTAGTACATATCAAAACGGCCACAAAAAAAGTCTAAAAAAAGAATACATATACATATAAAATGACAGACATCATATAACTCTAAAGATGTAAAAATCGCAGATTCAAATCAAGATTTTGAAGCCACCGAACGGCTTCAGATATGGCATTTATGAAGTCTTCTTGTGTGGCAGGGAATGCTCGACGACTACATTCGTACGCTGTGAATGATTGTTTGGTTCTCTGCGTTACAATCACATCCAGGATTTGGCGTTATGCCTCATTTGTGTAGTATGTGGCTGCATCTACCATAATCCGTTCTCACTCTATTGAGAGATACCCAGCTCTGGTGCAGTGGAAAAAATCCGTGCGTATACTGTTCAACAAGGATTGCCACTCCTCCTTCGCCGCATCAAAATCTTCTTCTGAGAACAGTTGAGCGGTTTTTAAAGGTACTCTTATCGATAGTTAGGTGGAAGCGCAGTATTCTGGCGTTAAATATACGAGACTTAGTGCACAAGTCCGCAGAGTAGCTGCTTATGCTCGCCACGATATCCCATAAAGTTTGTAAAAGATGCTATTCCTCGTATCGATGTTGGACAAGTGCTTCCTGTACAAAAATATCCTATTCAGCATTACCCTAAAATATTTGGGATACGGATTGCGGGACAGAACAGTGCCATTAACTGTTACTTGTAGCGTTTCGTGGGCTAATTTGTTATTCAAGTGAAAGCAGTAAGTTTCAGTTTTACTAGTACTTGACGTGAGACGCTATTATTGGATAGGTGCTCAGTTTTTGCAGACCTTCAATGAGAATGGCTTCAAGGGCATCTATGATGGCATCCTGTGTTGCTACGGCAATATCATTCGCATAAATTTTGCGAGATATTGTCTCTAGCACATGAGATAAAAGAAATGGGACCGTATACATCACTGTGGAAGTCCGTGATATTTGAATAGCCTTGTTAGATAACATTATTGACTAGCTGGATCAGTTATCTGGATCCTATAACTTTCAGAAATTTATACTGCAAACTCTCCCTCTACCGTATCATATGTAACTGTGAGATCTATAAACGTTACTCCGGTTTTTAGTCGTAAAAACTGGAGTAACGTCTATAGATCTCACAGCTGCATATGATACAGTGTGGAGGGAGAGTATAGTTTATAAATTCCTGAAAGTTATAGGATGCAGACAGACGACTCTGTCGTATCCTCTCTCTTCCGTTGAGGGTGGTCATCTACTTGGTCTTCACAGCTGCAGTTGGGTCTAAGTTCGGCCTGTTCCACCGGCAAGGATCTCACAACCACCGGGCTAGTTCTATTGTATGAGTCGCTCCAGCAGCTTGTAGGAACAAATAAGTTAAACGAAGGCTCTGTAACTTTCGAACATATCATCGGGTTTACCTGGCTTCAAGACAGCAAGAATTTTTTTGCGGTTGAACTCACGTGGTAAAGTTCCCGTTCGAAGGATATTTGAGTAGAATGTAGCAAGCAAGGTACTCATTTTTTTTGTCATAATTTGTTAAAAATGCGGGATATAATCAAATCCAGGAACTTTTCTATTTTTGATATCCTTGAGCGCGATCCGAATTTTATTTTCAGTAAATTCGTTAGCAGTATACCTTACCTGATTTTTGATCTCGATATTTTGGCAATGTGATTTGCAACTTGATTAGCGGACTTTAGGTTTACTTCGTGATTTGCGAGATGTTCCGCTTAGCTTCTTGAGGATGCTTCAGGCTCTCTTACTCCAATGTTTGAAGTTTATCTACCGTTTTACTTCATTTGGCTCTTTCCCTTTGTCTAGACTGTGCAGAAGTTTATCAGCTTCAATAGCTCGTCCATTCTCCAGAAAATCGTGGAGCAATTCAGTCGCCTCGTTTCAGTCAGGAATGTAGTCTTATCACTTCCTGCGGTATATGTTTCTTGGCAGTAGCTATGACCATTTTTGTAAATCTTCCGTAGCTCTGTATAATAGTTGGTATCCACCTGATGTTTTTGTACAGTTCTTTAAAGGATTTTTTTTTTGAAGTTCCACATCGGGAGCGGAGATGATTCTCTGATTGGTATTCTTATTTTAATTTCTAGAACTAGACGGTGCTGGTTATGTGAGAAGCTGTTTAGTATGTAAAAGCCGACAGGAAGAGGTGTTTCATGTTGATTTATAGAGACAAAGTACAAGTCTGGGTTTGTTTCGGTATTTTATTTGGGAGGTTTGAATGTTTTGGCGTCTTTTGGGTCTAATACGTATAGTATAACCTCATATAACAAAATACAAATTAAAATAACCCACCGACAACACAGTTAACTGCAATATTATGTATATTAACGTCAGTGTCACCAAGACGAATTATAAGTCAAGTTTTTTCCCCTACCACACGAGCTTCACAAGCCTGATCTCTGGTATACACCTCAAATTTTAGTTGGTCAATGGTAGTATATGTATAGACGTCAGCTTCTCTCATTTTCTGTTTAACTTTCGTAACATGCTCAATTGCGTTTTGCCAGTTATCTTGAGTAACTTAATGTATTGCAACTTGAAAATAGCATTTTAACATTGCTCATTTTAAAGATTGTATTATTTATTTCTGTGTTCCTTGATTGACCAAATAAGCTTTATAGGATTCAACTTGCACGGATATGGAATTTATAAAAATGAACTACATTGTTTATTCTACAGTGATATAAAACTGAAATTGTGACTATTACAAATGAACCTTACACATTGAAGTGTTGAAATGTGGTCAACACATATTACTTCTTAAAATCGATACCGAAAATTACGCCGGTGTCTCGACAGCGAGTCCAACGGCCTACTGTCCGGGAAGGTATTTCGTGGTCTCCCCTTTCTTATTTAAGGGAATATTGACAGACAATGGTCTTAAGTCTCTTGTAATTGGCGTTAAGCTGTTTGGGAATGTGAAGGCATTATCATGTTTGCTGCGTTATGTATTACTTTATTTCTACATCAACTTTGCATATTTCATAGCAATTATCTTTAACATCTTATATCGGAATAGAGAAAAAAAACGTCACATAATACTGTAATTTAATAATTAGTACAATTTTCATTAGCTATCATATAAACTTTACTGTTATTGGATTTAGATTTTTCGGCATACATGTTATTAGAGAAATAGCGCGATCAAACCATTCAAATGTTATAAAAATTGCCATGTTTTTCAATTTTTTCCTTCCTTATTTTATGTATTAACCGAAAAATAACCAATAATCTCTATAAATAGATTGTTTTATTTGGTTGTGTAAATACATTATAATTATTTGCTTACTAAATTAGTTATAATATGTATTAAAAAACGCTAACGAAAAAAGAAAAGCTTACAAAATTAACACTTAGTTTTTTATTCAAAAGGTGTAAATTTTACAACATATTTAATGTGTCTTGGCGGCCAATCGTTTATCTCTTTCTTCGGCAATGCTGAGTTTAACACCTTTTCCACGTGGTAATGACACAAAGGCTTTGGCACCCTTGCCAATAATAAATACATTATTCAATCTGAAAAACAAAATTAAAATGTAACTGTGAATTGGAAAATATAGTACTGTTTGGATGTATACGCTATTTCAACGAAAAATGTACACTCAGTATACATTTTGGTTCTCAACGGTACGGATCGCGTACGGAGTTTGTTTTCGTACGGGTATTGTTCGCCGTAGTTTTCGAGGTGCTACACTGTTTAATTATCTGCTGATGATGACAACTTAGTTGTCGAAATATATATACAGAATACGAAAATTAATGTGGCAAGGGGTTATATATCAACGTTCAGTGATCAAGTTAATCAACCACAGGCTCCATCAAAATTACCTTCAAATGGTTAGTACTTGCCGATTACCTCTTAGATTTCTAGAATTGGATTATACATCTTAATAAATTACAAGTAAAAATGCAAGTGTAACTTGTATGCATAATATTAGAAATATTAATGAAACTATTTTATAATATTCAAAAGAGTGCAGTCTAAAGAGAAAGTCGCATTATGCATTTTGAATTCATATAAGAAATGTTTTCAAACGTAAAATCTGTTGACGTTTGTTTACATTTATTTATACTTCCATGAAGTTGATTGATATTTTGGAATTATTGTATAAATGGTGATTGATTGCATTTACATTTAACACAGTAATAATTTTTCAACATCTAATTATTTTATAAAATGTTATGGTTTACTTTTTAAATGTGAACTCTTACCTTTATTGTGTCTTTTTTAAGGTGAAATGGTTAGAGACGCAGAATTAATATTAAGTATTGTATAAATAAATTATTTTAATTTTATATGTTTTAGCAATAAATTTTCACGTAAATTACATATTTCATAAAATTATGTGGAATGTTTTTTAAATTTATTATATAATAATTTAATATATAATAATATTATTTATTTACAATTACGCCTTTTTGTAACAAAATTGAAATTTACTAATGCTACATATTCATTTAAATACAGTATAAAGAAAAATTACAATGAAGTAATTTCAAATATTTATGCAAATCTATATTTAAAAATTGGTGTTACATCATATGTGATTGGTTCATCAATTTAAGGTAGCCTAAGAATCTATTTAAAAATGAAATACTGTTAAAATGCAAGTGTTTTGACTTTCTGAACTTCATCAGAATCGATACTTTGAAATTCTACACAACTACTAATCAATCAAGTTTTAGCGATAATAACTGTATTTTATTTGGGTAATACTGTTTTAACAATGAAAAGTTAATCAGTGACCAAAATAAAAACATGTTTTTGGCTCTTCTTTGACCATAATTGATATATTTTTGCAATCATGGCTTCGATTAAAGCCATATTTACAAGGTGTAAAAATATTAATAAATATTAAACAGTACCTAGTAGCAAATGTGTGGCCATTTGAATCCTTAATATGGACAATGTCGAAGGATCCTGGATGACGTTCTCTATTTACAACTGTTCCAACACGACCCAGGTTTCTACCTCCAGTAATCATACATAGATTGCCGGAATCGAATTTAATAAAATCTAAAATCTTTGATGTAGCAATTTCCAACTGAATAGTGTCATTTACTTTTATGATTGGATCAGGATAGCGAATTGTTCTACCATCATGTGTCACCAAAAATGGTATTCCTTTTGGACCTGTCTGAACTTTCTTCACTTTACAAAGTTTATACTGAAATAGAAATTTAAACATTATTGTATAAACATGATAATAAGTAGTATATGGAAATTGAACGAATAATTTATGTAATAATCAAAAAATAACATATATTAACTCTAATAGAATAAAATTGCAAGAGACACATTCTGTGTCATTTTTAGTGAAATACAAATTTCTACAGTTATGTCATAAAAAGAAAAAATAATATACAAAATCAAATTTACCGGTTTAGTAATATAAAATTAAATATGGAATACATGATTTCAATAGTCATTAATTTTAACAATATAATTACTTATGGTAATAATTAAATAATATATATATATATATATATATAATTTTATTAAAAGAAAGTGTTTGAGAAATTGAATATCATAAGTACAGAAAAAAAATAACAGTAATCAAGAAAAGTTGCAAATTGATAATATAAAGTAAATAAATAAATAAATTCTTTGTAACAAACAGTATAAACAAATTCTGCATATCTTGCGTTTAATAGTGCTTACACTTACAAAAAAGCAAAAAAGAAAATGTATGCTTACTAAATTTTAAACTAGCCAAATGTAAGTTATAATTTTGTTTGTGATTTTATATTACAGAATAGTTAGCTTGTTAGTTGACCTAACAAACTATAGTTTCGTATTTATGTTTAATCATATATGTAATATTTTCTACTAGAATTATATTCACCAAATAATTACAATGTTTTCTATTTGGGTAATACTGTTTTAACTATGGGAGTTAACCAGTGACCAAAACAGAATGTTTTTCATTTCAGCCACTCTTTGACTACAATTGATTTTGATTCACAATTATAGCTTCGATTAAGGCCTTATTCTAGCAGTCAATTTTTTGAGATGTAAGAATATTTGGTGGTTAGTAATTAAAAAAAAAAGCAGAATGATGATATACAAAAGCGTTTTTTTGAATTATCTCATCTAAACAGTTATGGACCAAAGAGTATTTCCTTTCTCCTTATTTTCCACTTTCACAATAGAGTTACCAAAATAAAATTTACAGTATGAAATAAAATGAAAATGCTAGACACATATATGGTATAAATTAAATCATGCTAACAATTTTCTTTCTTTTGATAAATTATTTAATTCGATTAAGCTTTAGTAAATTAACACAAAATTGTTGTGTGCATTTTCATTTGTTATAGTCCGTTCACAAATTTTGAAAGTAGTGCAGACGAATACCTACTTTTTGTTATTTACAAAATTAATATAATTCATTACATAAAATTTTGGATTTTGTCTAACAAATAGAACTGAATTAAATTATCTTTTTATTGTGTTGATATTTGTTTTCATGCATATTTCAAAGCCTCTGCTTTATATATGTAAGTAAGTACTATAAATATTTTTAAGAAGTGGATTAAAATTAAATAAAATACTTGGTTATGTTTCACTGGATATAACTATTATACTCCACCATATTGTTTTGAGCTTTTACCAATTTTCAAGAAAAAGATTTAAACTAATTATTAATACCCTCGCCTTATTTTCTTAAAAGTTTTCTTAATTATTAAGATATTAACTAATATCGGCAAAAAGTACTCGAAAATCTGTTATATCATTAACAATGTTTTCCTTATTGATAATGGCTCTTCTATTTTTCTAAAGTCTCCCACACACTTAGCTTATGTCAAGAGTGCTTGGATTTAGTTTTAATCTTACTCTTAAAAATGTGTGAACACTCGAAATAATATTGTCAAGGACAATAAATATATCAAATGATAACATAACAGTGTTTTATTTAATTTTGTTAAAAATATATTTTACCAAGTGCCTACCACTTAATAAGTTGAATAAAAGCTGTTATTCTTATTATTACTCACCTTTTTGTAATTACAAATACATTAAAATTAATGTCTCTAGTTATTCTATAGTTAATAAATAATACAAAAATTGTTTCAAAAAGGTTAATTAACAATTATATATTTTGGTATATCACCGATTTTAAATCAAAATTTTATGGTTTAAATATATCTGAAAAGTATTTACAAAAATACTTTTTGAGTTTTATTCAATTTCTGATATCTAAATAAAGAATATAAACATATATTGCAAAAAATATAAACATACGTATTGCAAAATGCAACTTCATCTCAAAGCAATTTTAAAATTAAAACATAAAAAATCACTAAGATCTATAAATTAATAAATACAATTGTAATGTATACATTGAAAGTAACTATCAAAAGTATGATTTTATATTTTTATATCAAGTGCTAAATCAAGTCTCAACAGTCAGATGAGTAAGGTAATATTCATTATAAGGAAGAAAGATATTCCTCTACTTAATCAGTTAATTTACTTCATCATTTACTTTTTAAAAAAATGATACTTTATCTTTATGTATAAAATATTTTCGACATACCTTTGCTTCTTCTGCGGTGATCCTGTGAATTGTGAAACGTCCTTTAACATCATATATAAGACGGAAAAATTCTCCAGTCTTTTCAATTGTAATTACATCTAAAAATGAAAATAAATTATGATCTAAAAAAACCGAAAAATATATCTTACCCATAAAACCAGCTGGATAATTGGGATCTGTTCTCACTTTACCATCAACTTTAATAAGCCTTTGCATGACAATTTTAGTTACTTCACTGTTTGTCAATGCATATTTGAGCCTGTTACGCAAAAATATCACTAAAGGTAGTGATTCTCTTAGTTTGTGGGGACCTGTAGACGGGCGAGGTGCAAAAACACCTCCCAGTTTGTCTAACATCCATGCTTTTGGGGCGTTTAAACGCTTCAAATGCTTTTTTGGACCTCGGGCCTGCAAGAAACAATTTGAGGTTATAATAAATAGAATACTATAAAATATGTTTTTATTGTGAGAGTTATTTTATGAATATATATTATTTACTCTGTGGAATTCATTATACTAGTATATAGAAATAATGTAAAGTAATTTATATGTTGATAGTCTAGCAAACAGTTACAAAATAATAATTCACTTATAAAACATTTTGTGAAAATATTAAAAGACATTATTATTATATTATTGTACTAAAAAAATTAATTCGTTTCATTAAATAAATTATATAAAATAAAGATGATGTTTAAAGAAAATAAAATCCTGAAAACAACACTTACCATGTCTAAAATTTCAACGGAAGAGAGACAGAAGAATCACTGGGATATCTTTTCAACCTAGTCGATAATATCATAATCTACACTATCGGCTAGTGTCAGTAAAATATTCAAAACATCTTTTATTCAAAATTAAAAATTGTTTCAATTCAAATTTGTTAATTTACTAGTTAGCTTATAAAATAATTACATAATTGTTATTTCTAAATGTAATTTTACGAAGAAGAAAGAATATAATATCTAGACGTTATTTTTTTTTGTTTGCTATTTAGGAAGACGTAAAGACGTATTCGAAGATAGATCGGGTTTGTTTCTATACTGAATCATGTTTTCAAGAGCATATTATTTGGTAGTGATATGGTTTAATTCAAAGATAAAGTCGTCATTAAATGTTGCAAAAAATGGAATCTCGGCAAGTAAAGAACGAAACTGAAGTGTACGAGGATAATTTTGATAGTATCGTTGTGTCGCATGACTTACAAGATTGTTTAGATGAAAGTTTTGATATGTGTTTTAATAAAGTGTATGAGCAATTGCCAGTTATAAATTACAGTAAGATTTCTGATGAGACGGAAAAGCCAGAAAATACAACATATATTGGAAAGTTACAGGGACACGACGAAAATGCAGGGTTAGTACTTAACACTAATATGTGTTTAGATTTGATTCTGCCCAAATTTAGTAACACAAATTTCTTCAAATCAGCTGAGAATTACATTTCATGGTTTGTAACTTGGCTTCCCTTTTTGACATTGTTGTCAAAATACAGTTCCAGAATAAACAATTTTGTTTTGTAGGTTATATATGAACATTTGCCCTTTAATTTCTTGAAAAAAAAGTTGTTCATTATTCTTATTATATTAGACACAGTAACATTAATATTTCTCAATAATGTTATAGTATTTGTGACAAATTCCATTGAATGATGTTTTTATATATGCAAATGCTATATTTTAGAAATGTGACAAAATATACTGGGTATAACCAAAATTGAAATGATAATTGACGGTATTAATATGAAATTTAGTTTAATTTAATGTTATAATTTATTATTTCCTCAAATTTTTGTTTAAAATGCAAAGATAAAATGTATTTACCTATTTTACTATGATTCATATCTAAATACATATATATTATACATATATATATGCATACATATATATTATATATATATATATATATGTAATGTATATTACATATACTACCATTTCCACATCATCCACTGATATATACCTGTATACTATTTAACAATATTGATTATCTTAATTGTACCTTGTAAATTTGGCAAATCACGTTCAACCCTATCATCACATACCTAGTTGTCCTTTCATCTGCTCCAATATGGAGATTTTTGTGCTGTTAACTAGGACGATCAAATTGCTAATGATGTACATTTTACACATTAGGAATGTATGTGAAAAATATAAAAAAAAATTTCCATAGCTTGTATAGAACTTCACTTAAATAATTTCTGTCATTATAGCATACAGATTATAGACATTTGCCACATACATATTTCTAAAACTTCACTCATCATCATTACTTTCATTTTCGAATGCTGTATGTGATTTGATTAAATTTATGTCTGTTAAAGAATTCACAAAACTACTATGTATTTTGAAAAATTGAACAAACTTGCAAATTGTGAATTCTAGTCAGAAAAATATTTTGATATCTAGAATAATAATTGCAGTCTTGTTTAGGAGGAGGCATATATGAAACTAGACTTATTTTATTGAAAATAATATTCTTAAAAAAACGGAAATACTATTTATAAGATGTAATAAATTTAAGACATCCTTATGTCTTAAATTTATTAAATCGTTGCATGTGTGACTTTGTCAAGTTTTAAATTAGTGAATATATTTTCACAATCAGTGTCCTGGTGTACAGAATTTGAATTATCACTCTATTTTCTAGAGTATTTTTCACAATATCGATCAAATTGTTCATTTGTTGAAAGATGATTTGGTTAGTTTCCTTTAAGATTGCTCTAAAAGAGGTAGTTATTTTAAATATATAGAGCGACAAAAGTATTAGAATGATGAATTTCTTAAACACATACCGGAAATCTTTTGAGAACGTCATTTTGCTTCGCATAGTATAGCTAGTGAATTCATCTTTCTTAGAAATAAAAAATGTATTACATTGTAGCTTTAAAAATAAGTGTTTCCTAAACTTTATGAGCATTTTCCCATTCATTTGTTTATGAAACTATATTGACATCTTTTTATATTAAAAAGTAAATACTAATTACCCTGAAAAAACTTGAATTTATTTATATAATATTATTCTTAAAAACTCTTTTCAATATATATTTAATATAGATAATTTTAACATAACTTGGCATTAATAATAAGCAGAAACAGTTTCTTTTAGGAAGTATATGCTATATTTTTCTTTATGGAAAATAGTATTAGAAAAATTAATTAATAACAAAGAATATATACAAATATTGTATCGAAATGCCTAAGAATAAAATACATATCAGACAAAAAATCTTATAAGACAACATTAAATTATCAATTAGTATAAAAGAGTCATCATTATTATTTTGAATTACCTGGAAACATTTTGGCAAAGCTTCAATTAGATTTTGAGCATAATTAACGAAATTATAATATTATTCTTAATCATGTTTTTATAGTACCTCACTCTTTAAAAAGGTTTGTATGTTTCCAACTAGGTTCCCATCTGGTGATTGAGAAAGCTATCGTATATTTTCTGCCTTTCGGCAAACATATTTTTTTTTTCTTAAAGAATCCTAAGTGATTTGTATTGCCAAACAGTTCTGCAGATGGAATCAAATAAATGTTTTTATAATATTTCTTGCAAATTCGTTTTATAGTCGACGTATTGACGTTATACTGATTTTTAAATTTTTATTTCGTTAATCGTTAATGGGTTTTCTTAGTGTTAGTGTAAGATTGCGTTTTACGAATTCTCTACCCTGTCTCCATCTATTTTGTTGCTATACAGAATTGAAATCTACAACATGCAGTATACAATTATGGCCTGTGTAACATATTTACCCGGTTTTCGTTGAGGCAACTTACAATGTTAACTATATAAGAATTTTTAATTTTGTTAATTTTTATATATTTCTATTTGATGTTTGTTTTAGATACATTTATCATACAATATCACCAGATGAAATCTACATGCATATTAACCCTGGTTCATCGGGAGAGATGCCTGAGGAACCTTCACATGCTACCATTACAATTCATAGTACAAATCCAGATACTAAAGAGACCTTAGTAAATAGATTCCATTGTGATTACGATGGCTGCACAAGGACATATAGCACGGTCGGAAATCTACGCACACATATGAAAACACACAAAGGTTTGTTGATATATTAATTCGTGATGACGTTGCTTATTGCTTGTTACATTTAAATGCTGCACTTTATGGAATTATATTGTGTAAGTAATATTTATTATAAGAGATAAAAAAAGTAATGTTGGTTTTTCTTCATAATTTGTTTTTAGGCGAGTATCGGTTTAAATGTACCGAACCGAATTGCGGTAAAGCATTTTTAACATCGTATAGTTTGAAAATTCATATACGGGTCCATACTAAAGTCAAACCCTTTGAGTGTACACACGAAGGATGCGAAAAAGCTTTTAATACGTTATATCGCTTAAGAGCCCACGAACGATTACATAATGGAAAAACTTTCAATTGTGAATCAAACGGCTGCATGAAGTTTTTTACAACACTTAGTGACCTAAAAAAGCATATTCGCACACATACAAGAGAAAGACCTTATAAGTAAGTGTTTATATGTCTATAAATAAAGAATACCGTGCAAAAGAAAGTTAGTAATTCACTATCAAGCAGGGATAGAAAATACAAATTTAAAATTTTTTTATAACTAGATGTGTCTTCAATTATTAAGGTTTACATTTACTCTTATAATCAGGGTTTATAACTGCGTCCTATTTAGAGTGTAAAAGAATTACCTGGCAATTGAATTAGAACCACCTTCTTATTTTGTTATTTTTTTCAAATTTTCTTAACATTTATTTATGTTTTATAGAAGGTATTAATTACATTAGTGTTCGTTTAGATTTAATAACTACACTAATTCTATCTGGCATATTGGAAATACAAGTTGTCATCACTTCTTGCAGTTTTGTGTTCTCTTGTCAATGTCTGTGAATATTATCTTTTAGATCTGCTATTGTTGAGTTCGAGGATGAGTGCGTAAACTTTTGCAATATTTTTCAACATTTTATTCAGATTTTGGGTGAGTTTCCGGATCACGACAAAAGGGATATGTTTTGCTTTTGAAACAGATTTTTTGTTCAGTCCGTTGTTTGGCACAGTATTTCATTCTGCATGATGGTGTGTGGTTTGAAATTAACACACTCCGTCATTGCTTCAAGTGGGATTCATCGCCAAAGATCGCCTGTTGTAAACAGAGTGCGACTTGTAAAAATGAAATGTATTATAAAAACTGATACTTTCAAGAAATGATTTATTACAAAATTTGTAATTTGCAACCGCTCGATTTCGACGGAATATTTTCTCAAAGTAATGCCGCTATTTGGTCGATTGTATACCAAGAAACTTTTTGCATTATTGCAATTTGTCGTTTCGAATACATTCCTGTTTTTAATAAAGCCTGTATCTTAATTTTATCCGCGCTGCTAATATCTTTCACTTTTCCCATTCCGAATAAATTACAAAACTTAAAAATTCACCAAAGAAATTAAGCTGATAATAAATTCACAATATAATATTTTACATACACTTTCTAACACCAGCACGTACAAATTTCAACTGAAATTGATTGTTATTGGTAGTGCTTTTACATATTTTATTATCTGTGTTTAGACCCTTAATAGATGCCTGATCGAAAACTGATAAGGGGATTTTTCCTAATAATGTAATGGTTGTTTATTTTAGGAATAGATATTCTTTAAATAACTACATCTGTTTAGAATATAGAATTTGAAATATAAGTGAGGCTTTTATTACAAATTTCTTGATTCACAGAGGAGGCTCTAATTCAATTGTCAGTTTCTGTATGTTATATATACAAAAATCTATATTAATAAAAACAGTTACTATAAATTTCTTGATAATCAATATTTTTATAGCTAAACAAACATGGCTTAGAAATAATTACAAATCTATTTAGAACAGACGATTACATATGCATAATATTTTTCAAGTATTACATAAATTATTTATATTTACAGAAATTAAGTAAAATATAATTAATATAGTCATATTAAAATATTAAGTATATGTATAAGCAGGGTAAATTTCTGCAGTAGCAACAGTCATAATGCACATGCTTCTCCCACTAATTCTCATTACGCTGTTCGCTTCAACCCATTCTCATTGAATAAGATTGGGTTGAGGGGAACATGGTAACATATTATAACTGTTGACTTTGCCCGGTATGTGATGATTTTCAAAAAACTTTAATACAGACGCAAATATCTAGAAGCGATATATAATCGTACTTTAATCAGAATACGCAAATCCCATTGGAACTTTCAACAACGAAAATATGTATTCATGTCACATTCAGTACAGCTTGAGATCTAATGATATTTTTAAACGGTCTGGTACTCCAACCAGTTATTAAATGTTCATGAACAAACCCTCAATCTTGCTTGAATATTTCCGATCTACACTTGACAAAAGCACGCGTTAACGCGGTGAACGTACGTTACTGTGTATCTAAAATTACAAAGGAATGATAATTATATTAAAGGGATGGTAAGCGATGAATAAGAGACGTAAAAGCAAAAAGCGCGAAAATAGTATTTTCTATAGATCAGTTATAAGTATTTTTGTTGTTCCGGCAGTTGATCACTTTAAATAGGATCAAAAAGTATTTGTAGAGGGCGGTATGTAGTTTTATGAATGATTTTATTTTTTTTTAAATTTAAATCAGTGAAAGATACTTCTCGAGGTCTCCCTGTAAATTAAATTATTTAGTAATTTTATAATGTTTATTTCATAATATAAATTCATAATTATGTAATGTTTTCATGCTATACAAAGAATGGAGGTTCGGAGACCCTTAATTTGGAGACTCCTGGAATGTGTATATCCAGTAATGTAATTATTTCTTATGACACTAGTTTGCAGTTAAATTTAAAATTGGCTTGTTTAATTTTTAGTGTCATTTTAAATATATTAGTTTTTTCTTTCTATTTCCCCATCTACTGTATTTGGTTTCTTTTATTTAAATTATGAAAAGTCTAAATACAATCAAGGCAATCTTATCCGAGGCGTTTCTGGAAGTGTTGTTAATCATATCAATTCGAGACGCATGCCATCGTTTCCCGTATAGCGCTTATTAAATTCACCATTACTGTTATGTAAAATATTTTTTCGTATTGGTTTCCCGGTTTTGAATTAATTAGAAAATAGTTAACGTTGTGACATGCTTTTATATTTTGTTAACTATAAATTACATAAATTGTCATTGGAATGAGATGGCTAGGGTACTGGTACTTATACAGGAATTCAGTGCTCTATATTATAAAATTTATATTTGACCAAATCTTCATTGATTAAGGAGTCGCAACGTACACTAAAATCAAAAAAAGTAATTGTACAAAAGCAAATATTTGCAAAAGAAATTTATGGGACTTCTTTTCTTTTTTATTTCACATAACAAATTTAACGAGATACTTATTAAATGTGTAGGTCATTTTGAAATAAATTCGATAGTTGTATTAAATTTTAAAGATGAATTGCTGTTTTAATAGCAAAGACAGTGAAATTACAAATAAATACATTGTTGCTATAAATAAGTAATTAAGCTCAATAAAACCGTTAATTATTGGTTGTACATATAACACACTGTCTTGGTATATGTTTAGATAATATATAACTATAGATCAAGATTTTAATTTCTAATACTATAATGCAGAAATTTCTCTTCACTTTCAAATATTGTAACACAACTAGTGTTTAGAGAACAACTAAGTACACTGTATAGAGAACGTGCACTTGTATTGAAATATCGAGCGGAAATAAATATATTATTTTTGTTTCATATAATTCACATGATTTAGTTCGTATCTTGCGTTTGTTAATTTTGTATTATCGTGAATTTTTTATTTTCAGTACTTTCCGCCTAGGCTTAAAAAATCTGCTAATGGTTTTTTCTCAATAAACTAGACTTCGTAATGTGCGGTAATTTGTAAACTATAATTGTTGTTAAAATTTTCAAATAATAAATATTAGAAGCTCTCTATAAAACGCTTTCTTATAGACCACATTTTTAAAAATATATTCATCCTAACTCGCAGTGTATTTACTGTATTTTTTACTAAACAAAGAAACAAAATAAAAAATAAATGGATTTACATGTGTTTTCTTGGTGCGAGATTTATTTGAATTTTAGTGCATAATTTCAAGGGTAGTTTTGTGGTGAGTATTTCGTTCTGCTTCATATATTTATAATTACAAATGTATTTATTTTAATTGTTACCATCCAACCTTAATTTTCTTTTTGCAAATATCATTTAAGGTTCTTTTTTTTCAATAGAAATCACTTTTCCTTTTCTGCTTCACAATGTCACAATATTATCATAATAATTTTCCACTACTTCAAAAGGAATATATTCCAGTGGCAATGATAAGCTCTCCTAAGAGAGCACCTTGTGGGCATTCCTTTTTACTACATAGATGTCCAAAGAAAACAAAAAACACTTCAGCGACACTAAGATAATTAATGTATGTACGTCTCAGCCATTTGAACGTAAATATCCTTACAACAAGGATATAATCTTAGAATAGAAATGGTAGGATGGAAGAACTACCCTCCTCTACCTCCATACCAATAGTACGTATCTAATAATAATACAATAATACCACAGGCACGTTATCTGTATCAGAGCTAACTAACGATAACTCAGTATTAGCCCCTCTCGGAAGGGCGTTTGAGAATTATGTAGTTCATAAGTTCATGTTTTCATAACTTTTCATCATACACAAGCACATGTCCACTTAGTATATTCCTCTGGAATATACGTAGTTATGTTAAAAATAAAGTAAATTTATTTGGTTAAAAAAGATCTTCAAGATAGACCTAATTTTTTTATTACTAACGTGGCTGCGAGAGGATAGTCTCATAACTTCACCAGGGTATGTTTCATTCCGTAACTGGCAGAATAATGGATACGGTGGAGTATCTATATTAAAAAAAAAGTATTATACAAGCTTCATCTCTGATTGTTCCATCCCGGAAAGATGTCAATTCTTGATACGATCTTTATGACATCATAATTGACATGCGCTTTGAATCTATACCTAGGCAGATAAAGGTGGCTTAGTTAAAATATAGATTGTGAATTGTTTTTTAAGTCTTGCATATAAAATTGGAATAAAACAGTAGATAGATTTTGAAGATTTCATTGCTTTTAGAAGTATTTTCCACGAAGATTAATGCACTTTTGCATGCGCTAGAACTAACTCTGGAAGTAATTGTTCCACTCGTTTGTTGGTACAGTAAAAAATTCCGTTTTTGAAGGAATCGACTGCTCCATTTGACGACTGGAATCCTTGACCATGCAGTCCGTTTTTGATTTTCGAAAAAAAGAAATCATTGGGACTTAGATCCGGACTGTACGGAGGATGGTCCAACAATTCGACATTTTGTTGCGTTAAAAATTCAATTGTCTTGCGTGCTGTGTGTGAATTAGCATTGTCTTGGTGGAGGATGGGGTCGTTCGGGGTTGGTTTTTCGAAGCTGAGTGATAACTTGCGGCAAAAAAATGATTGTATACCAGTCGACAGTAACAGTTCTTTGATCTTGTAGAGGAATTGTTGCTATATGACCTGCTTTCGAGACAAATGTCGCGATCATCTTTTGTTGGCTTTTCTTCATCTTGGAACAACCAAACAGACGGCTAGTGTTTATTTTCTGGCTCGTATGAGTAAATCCAAGATTCTTCACAACTGACAATGTTGTACATGTTTTTAGAGTTTCCGGCGTTGAAGAGATCTAGAGTTTTTTGACACCAATTCTGCTTTCTGTTCTTCAGTCAACAGATACGGTATCCTACTGGAAACTAATTTTTTTACACACAATTCTTTATGCAAAATTTTTTGAATTGAGGTCTTTGAAATCCTTAATAATGCTTCAATCTGGCGATAATTTACATGCTGATTTTCTTTGATGCTCTTGCGCACAGCATCGACGTTTCTCTGAGTGACTGCCGTTTCTGGTGAACTTGCTCTTGGATCGTCGCTAAGACTAATCTGTTTACGCTTGAATTCTTCATACCAACGAGAAATTGTTAAATGATATGGTGCTTCATTGCCGAAAACAAAAACCGAGCGAGACTTCTTGTTGACGTAATTGTCTTCGAAAATTATAAAAAAATATTCCGCGAAAATGTTCTCGGTTTAATTCCATTTGTTAACTAGCTCGTCAACTTTGACAGTTCGTTGTAGCTCCAACACTACACGTATCCCACTGAAACTTTGGATTTAGGTTAAGTAAAGATGGAGGCTAATTTTTTGTACTGACATTTGATTAATAGCGCTCTCTATGTTTCATTATGCAAAACTTGAAAGACATCTCACGTAATCCTTGCTCCTAGCTTGATGCAGAATGCAATAGAGTGACTAAATTACGTAAACACCTAATTAATGAGTATAAACAGTGGTAGTATGAATGCATACATAATATCTAAACGATACATTGCGATAAGCAAAAAAGTCTTGAACAAAAAGAAAAGAGATTATTTTAAAACATTTTGTTGCTTTTTGGACAAGTCTACGAACTTGGGATAAGTTTGGAGATCAGTTAGGTCATACTTTGGGGCCTTTTTTAACTTAGATAGATCCGAACATTTGTTTAATCCTTCATTTTTGTCCTCTCTGGCTAATCACATTCTATCAGAATGTGACGTCGCCATGAATCGTATTGATAAATACGATGAAAATTCGTTAAGGACTTTTCTATCCAAGAACTACAATCGATATTTAAACCTAAAAGGGATTCGATAAAATTGAACAATTTTCGATTGGTTTGTCTGTTCTCTTACATAAGACACTTCTTTGAGAAGTTTATATACATACGCCTGGAGTGGTGAAGTACTAGTCGGTGTTTTCCTAGACATATCAACATATGATAACGTTGATATCTTTACGCTTATTGAAAAATTGTCGAGCATAAAATTTCCTAGTTTCTTGATCAGTAGCATATTATAATTAACTTCAGAGAAAATCGTTTTAAGAGATCATAACTGCTCCAGAATTACATTTAGAGGGCTCCCTCGGGAGGAGTATTTTGAGTCCCTTACTATATAACTTATATAACATTCGTAGATTGCTTTAAAAGTTTTGCGACTCAGCTACTTACCGTAAGGTCGGAAATTTTTTCGTCTAATTTTTGAGATTTTTTAGTTCGAATAGCATTTACAGTTTGCTAGCATATGCCGTTGTCTTTTTTAGTAATTTTTTAAATAAAGTGAGTTTTTTGAAAAATGGAATTAACGCGCGAAAATATTCGAGCCATGATTTTCTACGATTTTAAAGACGGTTTCACTCGATAAGAGTGTTCGCAAAAAATTAAGCGATTATTTGGTAATGAAGCACCATCCTTGGCAACTGTTGGCAGACAACTACTGCACATACAGAGATATTCGGGCATCATTGGGCATAGGTATGACCTCAATCAAAACTATCTTGCCGTCAATTTTAATGACTCATCTGCTTTAGAGTCCCGACCTGGCTTTGTATCTGAGGTGAATAAAGAACAATGGCCCCAATGTTTGGAAAACTAGTTCCACAGAATGCAGAAATGCATAGATCATAAAGGTGACTATTTTGAAAAACAATAAAAAAAATTGGTTAAAATAATTGATTTTTTCTGTATAATTCGCAAATTTCTTAAAGCAACCTACGTATATGCATGCGGTCTGGAAAACTTTAAATAACACATTTCGAGTCTCCAATACAGTGACAATGTTATATTATTTTTAAATGGCACAGATGAAATAACGATAGCTGAATAGATCATTACCGGTGCCATAAGTTTTACTCAAACGAATGTACTCCTAGTCGAAGCAATTGACTTTCCATTAAGACTCAGGTTTGAATTCTTCACAAAAAAATTTATTCTTAAACGATTAATTTATTTCAAAAATCCACTAATTTTTACAATTACAAATCAAGAAGATCACTTCTTACCTACTTTTCCAATATGATTAAGTTTATGAACTTATTCGAGTCAATAGCAATGCCGAATTACGTTAAGTTTAGTCTGGCTTCAAACCTTATATTGTACTATCTTAGGATTTTTGTCTAAGTCACCAGTTTCTGCTAAATGGAAGTTAGTTTTCCGATAGTTCGAAACATAAACCTATGTCGTCTTCTGTAGGGATATTTTTGCCAACTTCTGTATTCACTTTTTCGGCATCTCTATCTAAGTTATGCATCAATATTTACAGCTGAATTAACAGCAATATATATCTACATTCGTTATGTTTGCTCATGGAAAGAACCTTATAACGTAATATTTTCCGATTGTAAAAATGCTCTTCTTGCACTATCGAAACATCTTGTCATTTCGTCAACAAAGAAAACATTAGGATCACATTATATTGTATTCCAGGACATAGGGGGATTATTTTCAACGAAAATTCGGATTCTTTGACAAAATTGAGGACAACTAGATGGAAATAACATTAAATTGGATATTCGTGACCCCCTACCGACGTTGAAAATAATTTTCCAATTGCAAACAGCAATATCTGTGCAAAAATTTTTTTGTGTCTTAAGATACAGATGTATAAAACATAAAAATTAAGCTATATTTGTATAATGTTCTGTTATAATTTACAACTGAACTGAATATTGTACTTGTGAAAGACAATATGAATGTCTGAAGTATTGCTTGCATAGTGCCTGCATAGTGCATAGTGCATGAAACATTAACAGAAATTAAGGAGTCACTAAGTCTTCAAGGTTGCTCAAAATATATAATTATAAATATTCGCCCCCCCCCTCCCCCCCGAACGCTTATATAGCTATTAAATAATATACATAAAAGTCAACCATTTCATTACTTAGAGATATTAGAATATTTAAACACTATCATGAAATGGTCAAAATAACTACCATTTTCACACACACACACACACACATATATCATATTCATAAGTTGTACCTTTTCTTCCAGTTGAGTAAACTCTTTGAAAATAGTACCAGGTTGTTCAATAACTTTTGTCTTCGAAACAGACGGCGCTATTAGGTTCGTTGTTTTATTTTTCTAAAAATTGTGCTACTGGAACGAGTGTATTGAAGTTGAGAGAGGTTATATTAAATAATAAAATGTATTTCAAGTCATAAAATCTTGTTTTTCTCATCGAACGACAAAACTTATTGAACCTGGCAATTATACCGAAACAATATTATCAGAAATATTTAATATAATATTGTAAAAGAAATCAATTATTTTTTACTTTAGATATACGGAGTTTTTCTAAGATGCAATCGTCTATATAAAATAAATTTTATTATACCCTTGTGGTTTATACAATTGAAGAAATGAAGATTGATAGTATTTCAGAGTAGACATATGCCAATAAATTTATAAATACACAATCTCGTTTTCAAACATTTTGTCACAAATCATATTACATAAAGATGATTCTCCTCACATTAATAAAGATTATACTTTCGTATTTTTTTGTTGTATTTATAATATTTTAAGTTAGGGAGGTACGGGCCAATAATAGATTGTACATGTGTATAATATTGCATGTGTAGGCACATCCTAAGGTTATGGTGAAATGGAAAATGATTAATTATTTGAAAGAAGAAAATACAATATTTTATTCTATTTGCTTCTAGGCTTCCGGGTTGGAACTGCGTCACTTGTATATCTGCCGACGTTTCGTACCTATTTGTATGGGATATCTTCAGGGCTGAACTACTGCACTGAAACTGCAGTTTCAGTGCAGTAGTTGCAGCCCGGAAGCCCAGAAGCAGATAGCATGGACCACGACCGCGAAAGTCTACGTACTAGAACAATATTTTATTATTAATTGAAAGCAGATTCTCGATTTCTGAGCTGGAACAGTGCTCAGCATTAGTAGTACTACTGCTGATGATTTGCTTCTAATTGCTTTTTTTATTGCTTAAGTTCTTGGTAGTGTTTTTGAACTGTGGGCATTTTTTGTATAACATGGAAGTTAAAAAAATATGGTCATGTGGATATTTACTAGTGCTGTTAATATGATTTATGATACTCCCACGTACATACGATTTTACGAAAACGTTCTTAAAAGAAAAAAGATCTCTAGAATGCATCGTCAGAAGATGGGTTAGTAAACGTGTATATCTATGGTTTTGAAAACTTTCTGTTTTTTTAAAATTTTTTTTGTAAGAAAATATGAAAATGTTCTACGCGTCACTTGGTTGGAATCGTTTGATGACTACGTCTAGCAAATTTTATCATTGTCATAGACTAGCTATGACTTAACAGATTTATTTCTACCGATAACTTGTTTTTTAACAATTATTGTATTTTGTATGAATTATGTTGGTAGTGACTTTGTTTTGCACAGTATTAATGTGTGTATACTAATTTGAAAATGCTGTTTATTTTTGTTACACTGTTTTGATAATATTGAGATGGCTCTACAATTAACGCCTTACCCTTAAACAAATTTTTGATTTTAAATTAGACAACTTGAAAATTTTGATTTACA
Organism: Dermolepida albohirtum; assembly: GCA_031893035.1. NCBI lineage: Eukaryota > Metazoa > Arthropoda > Insecta > Coleoptera > Scarabaeidae > Dermolepida > Dermolepida albohirtum. The sequence goes on along the minus strand of JAVIWB010001573.1, from coordinate 25,933 downwards.
ATATTTCTTAGAAATAAGTAATGTTTGATTTTTTCAATTAACTTATTTTAATAATCGGTAATATATTCATATTATACCAAGCTTATAGAACTTTAATATCAAATAGATCAGATACTTCAAATAAAAATCAGTAATTAGTACTATTTGGTAATTTCCCGTGCAAAATTCTATATTAAATAAAATGTAAGCGGACAAGAATTATGGTCTGTATATGTTCGTGAGTAGGTAAGAGAGGATTCATTTATCGCTTCTCGACACTATATCAAACAGCTTTTTAATAGTGAAAGTTGCATGTTACGTGTGAAGTTGAACGATTTGTTTCTTATCGGATGGTAGTTTGTGCCTAACGGCTTGTGCTGCAAACCAAGTGAGTGGGGAAAATGCCTTGTGCATATGTTGCAACAATATCGATCAATGCCTCATCATTATTAATGGTATTAAGAAATAATTGACAGTATTGTACTTGTGTATTAAAATCTCGTGGAGGAAGTTGCTGAACACCATTCATTTTATATGAGTGAAAATGTAATTGTGTGCGTACCTCTGTGCGATAACTTCTGCATGATAATGCTGCAAAAAAGAATTTATATATTATATATATAATACCATTCGAGGAATAAAGTGACTTGTACCTGTTAACTGAGATAGCTTTGAAGAGATTTATTTGGGCTCTGTAGAATTCTTTGCTAATTATGGTTTTAGATCTACTTCGACAGTTCAACAGTTTATAAACTTAATAATTGAACATTTTCTTCTCCCAAAATGCTAACTTAATCATATTTGATTTTATTGTATGATGTTATTTTGTTCAAGCGAAATATAATTTTTTTTGTAGTTTTTTTCCCTTTTGACAATATAAAAAAATGCTACTTGCCATGTAATTAATGCAGAGAATCAACCAGTGTTTGAATGGCGAACGACTGAGGGAACCCTATTGCTTTTAAAATGCATTTTACATGACACAATGTTTCTTAATTTAAAAATGCCCCAGATTTTCATTTTTAATTGACAAAAAGGGACATAATATTATGTTAAGTATCCATCAACTGAACAATTAGCATTAGCTATGTTATGTAATTGATCTTCATATCAAACTTTTTAAACATGACGTCGCTCTGCGGCAATCGAAAACTAGTAATTTTGTTTGTTTTTTAATTTATGCAGTTTCCCAAATTCAACGTTAATATATTTATTCTTGTAATATGACAGTTCTTTTGTATCATGCATTATATATATTATATTTGTAAATATGTATAATACAAAACACACGTGCTAACTATAATTCAAAAGATCTTGTGTACAAGTCAATCTTTGTTCTATGTACATAGTGTGGAAAATAACAGTTCATGCTTAATAATATTCCAATATTTCCTTTTTCATTAAGTAAAGTTCTAATGTTGCCCCTTCTTAGTTTAAAATTTCTTGTACTTTTTGCAAAACATTCTCGAATCATTCTGAAGCATCGTTGTACTTTACCTTTTTGTAGTATATCTACTGCTTTTTCTTTATATACCGTTCTCATATTTTTGTATTGCATTACTTAAAATTTAATAAAATCTCTCAAATTGTGCATGCATTGTGTAACATTCGTAGGCGACATCTTAGATGTTTTAAGGTGTGGGCATAAAAGCATCGCCTTGAAAGCTTTTGTATGTTGTACATAATTCACTAGTTAGCAATGTTAATTGCTTCACTATTAAGAGAAAACCAGTTTTTAATAGGTATAGATTGTATTAATGATTGAGTATCTAACTTTTTGTCCATCCTTTCTATGTTGTTTTTTGCGAAAATATAATAATTGATTGGGATGATTACTGCACTCATTGTATACCGTTTTATTTAAATTAACCTGTAATGTTTGATCGACTTAATTTTCTAAATGAAAACTCCTAATAAGACTACCAATTTTATTTCTTTACATTGTGATATCTCAATTTCGTTTTCAACATTTATGCTTATAATAACATATACGATGGGATACCCAAAAATAAGCGGAATGGCAGCGCTGTGGATGGGGCTTGCCTGACACACACTCCTGCCGCTAAGCACCGAACGCAAAATAAGTTGCGAAGTAGATTCTTTTGCTGAATAAGGTTATGTCTTGTTACAGTGAATTTTTTTGTAAAAGCATTTCCCTTTGTTCGTCTTTTTTTGTAATATCGGACTTAAGTGCACAGAATGAGACTGTGAATTTTTTCTGCTTGGAAAATATGCTGCAGAAGCACTTTTGCTATTGTAAACAGCTTAGAAGGATGACGTTATAAGAAAAACTCAAGTGTATGAATGGTTTTCTCTCTTTAAAAAAGGTGAAGCGTCAATTGATGACAAACCTCGTTCTGAACGTCCATCAAGTTCATGCAATTGTGCTTGAAGACCGACGACGAACCAATGAAGCAATTCCGGAGTTATCTGGGATAACTTGGGGCTCAGTGCAGCGAATTTTGTCGGAAGATTGGGGATGACAAGAGTCGCCGCGAACTTCATGCCAGTTCTCGACTAAAAACAGCATGACTCCTTTGCCCCACCCGATCTTACTCCGTGCGACTTTTCTTTGTTTCCACGATTGAAGAAGGATATGACCGGACATCGTTTTAACGACGTGGAAGAGCTGAAGAAAAAAAGCAGCCCGCCGCCATACAGCAAAGCGGATTCGAACAATGTTTCCAACAATGGAATCATGGATTAGAGAAGTGTATAAAGTTAAATGGAGAGTATATTGAAGGTATTAAGGTTATTTTGTAAAAAAAAGGTTTTTATAGAGAAATTCCGGTTATTTTAGGGTACTCCCTCGTATAATGCTTGTTATGTACTATTTGCTTATTATATACAATGCAGTAATTAATTCTATTTATTTGAATTTGATATTATTGAATTAGAAAGGTAAATTTCACTTTGTTTTCATTTTGCAATAAATAATTAAATTTGTTTTTAAAAAGTGAATGATTTATTAAACTGTTCGGAAATTTGTAGAAGAAGACATTAATTGCAGGGGTATCTTTGTACTATGTTATTCATATCTAATAATTTATTTTTCTTAGATGCGAAGAGGATGGTTGTGGAAAAGCATTTACTGCAAGTCATCACTTAAAAACACATCGTAGAACCCATAGTGGTGAACGTCCTTATGCTTGTGCGGAAACTGATTGTTCCAGGGCATTTTCAACACCTCACAGCCTCAAGTCACATATTAAGACGCATTTAAAGTGTCAAGATAGAGACAAAAACGATAATAAATTCGATACGAATATGAAACCCGGCCAAAGTAATGCAGAAAATGAATGGAATGGTGGTGCAATTAAAAATGAAATCGACATTGAGGAAACCAAAATTAGAAATACTTTAATAGTTAAAAAAGAAACTAGTTTTAGAAATTCATCTGATTCCAAATGGGAAAATAGTATTGGAAATACTGTGTTCACTAATAGCAGCAAACAAAGTGGTTAGTAATATGTATTTCAGTAACAAATTTTAATCTATGATAATAATATTTAGATATTCTCTTTAATATTAAACATTTGTTTTGAAAAAAGTACAGTCTCTGGTATACTTCAGGAAAGGATAGGAAAATTGGAGCTTAAAAGTCCTAATAAATTCTTTTAAATTTATGAAAAAGTTATTCTTAATACTATAATAATAGTATATTAATGAAATAATATAATTATTACATTTACTCTTAAAAATTATGTATGTAACGAACTTTTATAATATGATTTTTCTTCTTGAAAGTAATTGAAAATAACAGTTTCTACTTTTCAAATTCATTTTATTTTAGTTTCCATATACATTTATTACATGCTTGGATATAACATAAGTAATTTTTTTGCATTAAAATTAATATTTATATTTGGCGAACTCAATCTAAAATATGTTAAGTTATTATTATATACGTATATCTTGGAAATTTTTATATCATCAGCTTATTATCTATGCATGTTCATGCTGTTATATACGTTTGTATGTAAAATTTGTTTTTAAAATGCCTGTGGCTATTTCTCAAATTGTAGAGATACCTAATGATTTTTAGGGTATTTAATTCTGTCATTTTTTTACAATTGAATATAAATATTATTATATCCTATTGAATATAGAAGTACATAAACACAAAAATGTATAAGGTCTTGGAATTTTTTTAACAAGAATAGTGCACATAAATTATATACATTTTTGTTTTCAGAGTTATCAAGCCATAAAACTGAAAATTATGATCAATTAGGCAGTAACAATAAACAAGTGGATGAAATGTTGATGTTAACAGATGACATCAATTCTAATAATTTATCAAATGTATTTGAAAACTCGTACGATGAATTACCATCTGTAAGCAGTCAGTTAAATAATAATTATATTTCTCAAAATGCAAATCATTCTCAGAGCAATGTAAATGAAAAACCTAAATTTGCCGCAGTCGAGTCTGATCAAACTGCTGCATTTGAGATGGCTAGTGGTCTTAAAAACTACGCTACCGTAAACACAGCTGATCCAATACCTACTCAATTTTCTTATAATATAGGCACAGAAAACATTGAGAATGGAAAAGATGGAGAAACATTAAATAATACAGAAATGGAATTGGAAGAAAATTCAATTATTACGGAGATTGAGAATGCGGCTATCGATTTACTAGATATGGAAAGAAACAATTTAAGTGAGCCCGCAATTAACAGTTTTGATGTAGAAATGTTTGGAAATGAGCAAGCAGAATTAATAATTAACGAACTTAAAGATAAGCGAGACGAACAAAATGAATTAATAGCTAATTTTCAAAATAAAGGAAATAAGTCACCAAATGTAAAGATAATAAGTGTTCAAAATATAGTACCTTCTGAAAACCAAGATACATTGGAGAAGCAATTGTATATGCCGGAAGCATTACAGATGTCCTTAGCCTGTGAAGAGGAAACACCATCCACATGGATAGATGTAATGAATTTAATGAATATGAATCCTGTTTACGAACAACCTCCCATGATGGAAAATCCAGTCAATGCCCTACCCACAGCTATACAGTCTTATATAGATTTAGAAACACCACAATCAAACTTAGCGGAGTCTCAACCAGAGTCGCCGTATTATTTGGAAAGTTCAGGTGATTTTTTGCAGGATAAAGGTTCTAATATAAATGTTTTGAAGGATCTCACCGCTGACGCCGATATATGTAAATGTGTCGATTGCAAGTGCGATCCTTATAATAATTGTCAAGAGTGTAATAGTCAGCCATTGGATTCGGAAAAAAAAGTATCGAAAAATCAAGTTCCTGTAAAAAATCAAATCTCTGTAAAAAACAATTGCTGTGACAGTTCTTCTAGTTCTTCTGGTTGTTCAAGTAACTCATGCAGTTGTTGCAATAAAGCATCTTGTTGCTCAAATGTAGATAAAAAATCAGTAGTACAACATAACGAGAGTTGCTCCAAGAAAGGAGACGATTGTTGTGTTGTTGTTTGCCTTAAGTCTTTAGATCAGCTAAGACAAATGTTAACGATTGCAAACGGATGCTATAATTTTCAAAATTTAAGTATAGGATGCATAAAAAATGATATCTGTCCTATCAAAAAATAATTATATGATCTTTATTTGGTGAATAATACTAGTGAGATAAAAAGCTGAGTCTTCTGTTTCCCTAATAATATCAATTGGAATTATTTCAAGCTTGGAACGAAATTACATTGACTAATTAATAATACAGTGAATCACGCTGTTTAATCATTAATATTTCCTGATTGCTGGTAAATTAATATATTATGTGAGTAAAATTATATAAATATAATTTCACTATTGGTTGGTACATATATACACCTAAAGTCTAATGTCATAAAACAAATACTAATCAATTATTAATGCGAACAGAGCATATAAAGTACCAATACATAATATTAAGTGTGTTGGATTTAAAACTTATTTGAGATGCTAAATTGTTTGTAGTTCTCTTGAAGAGCAGTTAAGTTTTTATTATTTGAGTGGAAAAAGAAAATTAATTTAATATATTTTCTGGTTGAAACCAAAATGAGATTTTTGATTTCAAAATCAGTTACTTTTAGACATGTTAATGTTAAGTGTTTTTGGGAATATCATGTCTTCAACTATTAATCTGATTTTATCAAACAAATTTAAGCTTACAGAATATAATCGACATGTCAATGTCCTTCATCTAGCTTTAATATTTCTTAGCTATTGACTACGAGATTTTAACTATTTTTATAATATACATTTCTGTTTCAGCGTTTCTAATTTCTTCTTATATTTTCTTTACCCGATATTTTCGTTTTAACGGCGTATTTGCTAACAATGATACATACAAATACACAATTATATTAAAAACTATAGGCCTGTATATTTATATATCTACTTAGTTCTTCATTTCTTAAAAAGGCGATTGCAAATCATTAAATAATTTTGTAGTTGATTTGATTATTTACATGAGATTTAATGTTTCCATTACTATTTAACATTAATCACAGGTAGTATACCAAAAAAATTATATGCAATATATTGAACCTCTTATTACAAATAATAAAACCAAAATTTGTATTAAATTATATACCGTGAATATATTTTATAATGCAACATGCACATACGTACATACACTAGTTGCTAGAGTAACGTAATAATGAAATGACAGCAATGTATTTTAGCGTGTATTTTATTTTGCAACATAGAATGTGATATATAACAAAATTTAAAAACTAATTTAACAAATTTTCATAATTGACGGCCAGACAGTATCCTAAGCGATTGTAGAATTCATTTATTGTATTTTGTATCTGACATTAAATTGGTCAATATTGTTTATTGATACATGACCAAAGAAATCGTTTGCAGACAGGTCTGGTGACCTTGCGGACCATTCTACTTCTCCTACATGGCCTATCCAACGGTTTGGAAATCTTTTTGAAAAATGTTCTAACCATATGAGAATTATGTGGCGGCGCGCCATCATGCTGGTACCAAATCTCACCATCAATATTTAAAGCGTGGAGGGCTGGCATAATTCTGTACTCAAGCAATTCTAAATATTTTTCTCCTGTAAGAGTACCCTCAATAAAAAACGGTCCTACAATATGGTGTCCAATCAACCCAGTCCAAACATTGACTTTCTGTGGCCGCTGAGTCCTTGTGATATGATATCTATGCAAATTTTGTCTACTCCAGTAGCGGCAGTTCTGTGAATTTACTTCACCATTTACATAAAATGTTGCTTCATGTTCTGTAAAGCAAATTCTGCGTAGTAAAGTATCATCATTATGAAGCTTATCCAACATGATTTCACAAAAGTTACTTCTTCTTTCTGCATCATTCGCAATTAGTTCCTGATGGTTTTGAAAATGATACGACTTAAAATGTTCTCGTTTTAGTAGTTTATGCACGGAAGATTTGCTTACATTTGTAGTTTGTGCTAAAGCTCTTGTAGAGAGCATATTATTATTTTCGATTGTTTGTAGAATTTCATCTCTTTTGGCGTCAGTAATAACATATCTTGGCCTATTCTTTTTTTATGATTAGGAACGATGCATCCATTATTTTTATACTTCTGTACTAACCTACTTATTGTAGTTGGACTCGGTCTTGGACGGTCAGGATATGTAATTTGAAACAAATCTGCTACTCTCCTCAAACTCATATTCGAGTTATACCAGTTCACTAATAACAGTTGTTTCTTCTACACTATACATACCTAAAAAATAGAGTAACTTATTTTGACATCCTATGTTGCAAAATAAAATACACGCTAAAATACATTGCTGTCATTTCATTATTACGTTACTCTAGTGGTGTAATAACAATATGTACATTATATAAATTGATTATTAAGAGTGACATTAAAATTGGATGCTGCAATTTTGGATTTAATATTTTATTTTTTAATTAAATCTTAAAAAATAAGTTTTTGGTACAGTTAAAGTAGGAAATAGCGTTATTTCTTCCTTTATTGAATCGCCATAGTCGAACCAAGTTAGAGTGGCGAAATGAGCAGTACTATCACAATACAAAGTACGTTTACGACAACAATTTTGACACGTGCCCTTCAAATGACGGGCCATTATACAGGTTTAAATTGTAATAACAATAGAACGAAAACGTTTAAAATTCGATTAATATAGATTTAGTTTGTTTTACTACTGTTCAAATTCAAGTAAATATGTTAGAATTGGAAAAAGTGTAAATGTATTGTAGTAATATGACATTAGTAAATTTAATACTACCTGTTTAAATCGTCTATGTACAGTTTACATGATTTCCGAACTTTCTCTATATTTTGATGTGCAGTAACATTCGTACTAGTTGATGATTGTGCTCCATCAATAGAAGACTCACATTTTTTTTCTAACCCAATTAGTAGTTCTAACTGATACATCAGTCATAGTTGCCACCGCAGTTCTGATTTGATTTGCGGTAAAAGAATATTTACCAGCTTTATTCACTTAGTCAGAAGATTTTATAGTGTTTTACAGAAGGATTGTCGGATCATTTTTGGATTTTCTTATACTTATTTTTAATTTTGAAATCAGGTACTGTAAATTATAATATATTTAGCACTGTACATAAGGGTTTTCTTCTACACATCAATAATTGTAATTGTTGCATATTGTTCACTTAATAATATTCAAGATATATATATATATATATATATATATATATATATATATAACATATACATATATGTACTGATATGTACCTTAAATACTTCTGAATTTTTGTTTATAGTAGAAAAAAACTAACGAAGTAAAATGAAGTATAAAATAATAATAAAAGAAATAAAACAACACTAACAAGGTGAAAATATAAACAAATTTAATCATGCTGTACCTGCTAAAATATTAAGCCGAGGAAGCTTAAGGTTAAGGGGGGTGCTATTATATGTTATTTCCCATCTTTTCCGTCAATTTAAAATAGTTTTACTATAATTCTGCTGAATGTAGGATCAACTGAATATTAAAGTTAGTAACTTTATTAATAAGTAACACGCAAAATATTAAAACATGCAAATTAAAAAATGTCATTTTGTGAACAACATGCATTTAATTAATAATTGTTCCTAATTTCCACATATACATTGACACTGTCAGGTAAATGGAAAATATCAGATTAGCTTTTCCTAACTAGTTCTCAAACGTAAAATTTTTCATAATGCGATAAGCAGTTAATTATTAATAATTATATCATCAATTTAAATTCAAGTGAAAAATGTATCACAAAAAGAAAAAGAAACGTTGATGTAAAACGTAATTCAAGTTTGTTTTTTTTTTAAATATTTACAGTACAGTTTGTTAAATTAACTCCTGTGACAAAATTTTATTCGTTGAATCTACTATATTATGTGATGTATTCCCTTCATCTAGAATATCAGTGGACTTTTTTCTGTTTTCTTTCGAGTTTTCCACACAAACCTCCGCCATACTGTTAAGCTTTCAATTTCCATCTCGTTTCATCTTTAAAAGAGCAATTATTTCGGGTAGTACATGTGTTGTAATACATTGGTTGGTTAACACTTTCCACTAGAAAATTTAACAAAAAATATGTTGTTTGACATATATATGACGTAAATTAATATATTTTTAAATAATACCAATGAAGTTCACTTCTACTCCATAGTAATTACAAATTCCCGAATTATTTTTGTTTTATTCTTAAGAATGCGAACTTCAAAGCACAATTCTTCGTCCATAACATCTTCAATATTTAAAAATCTTAATTCTATTTTCTAGCTTGTTTCAAACATTCCAGCAATTAGAATAATGCATAAGAAATAGTCGTATTAAAAACTGTTAATCGAATATTAAGTTATTGACCTTAGTCATTATAAAATTGGAGCCGTCAGCTAATATCAAGAGTTTAGAAATATTTTGTCCTGATAAAACGTTTGATTTTTTACTTTTTTATAAATACTATTGGCTTATATGATTTTGTATTTATACCTTTACCATATACACTATCGCTCATAAGTATTTGGTCACTCGCATTTAACCCGCAAATTGTAACAAAAATCAAAATTTAAATACTAATATCTTTTTATTATTTACGTATATGAAAAATATATATTTTTTCATCTAAAATAAATTGTTGTATAATATATTTATCTAAATTTTAGACTCGTCTATAACCCTCCTTTATTTTTAATCACTGCAGCACAATCGAGGCATTCTTTCGATTAATTTTCGTAATGTCTCAGGTTTATTTTACCCTACGCCTCTTACAGGTTTTTCCACATATTAATAGCAGTTGTGGGGGCCGATTTTCTCACCTGTCGGTCAAGTTCTTCCCACAGAAACTCGATGGGATTTAAATCGGGACTCTAGGGAGGCCACGCCATAACTTTTATGGTTCTCCCATTCTTCAATTTCAAGATAAAATTCTGACCCGAAATTTTAATTCCAAAGAGGATTGTGTTTTCCTCTAATATGCGCTTATACTGCTCTTTTTTAGTATATCTTCGATTTTTACGAGATCGCCCACATTTGATCCAGAAAAACAACCCCATATCATGACTTAACCTCCACCGTGTTTAGCAGTAGGGGCTATGCATTCTTCCCCGGTCCGCTCACCCACAGACCACCTCACGAAAACACGTCTACGTGAACTGAAAATCTCGAATTTGGATTCATCGGTCCACAATACTTTATTCCAATCTTCTATGGTCCAATTTTGGTGATCGCGTGCCCAAATGTTTTTGCTTGTTGTGCTTGTGTAGAAGTGGCTTCCGCATTGCAATTCGTCCATGGAGACCGGCTTTTTTTAATCGCCGTTTAACTGTGGAAACACTTATGGGTTTTGACGAACGGCATTCATTTCTGCTGTGATTTTTGGGGCTGTTTTTCGTCTGTTTCTCTTGCTTGTTACTATCATTGTTAGATCTTCTGCTGAGGTTGTTGCCCTTGGTCTGCCTTTTCGAGTTCCGCTCAACACCCTTTCACACCACATTCGCGGTGTTTTTTGATAATATAACCTACGGTGGACTGATTTAATTTAAGTTCTGTGGCAATGTCGCGGTTGCTTTTGCCAGTTTTATGGTATGCGATTGATTATAAGCGATCGTATTTCTACGCTCAATTATTTCCGTTTTGACATTTAACCGATTGAACTTCTTCGAAACATACGCTGTTATCACTATAAGCACCTCACAAAAACTAACTGCAATTTTGCCAATATATCCAAGTAAAAATACTTAATAGTTTACAATAACACTCTACCTCTTCCAAGAATTGCGAGATCTAATCCCTTAAGTGCAATTATTCTATCGAGAGTTTTATTAGGGTATTATCATTCATTGTGAAGATTAGTATAATCGCATAATTATTTGTGAATAAGCATTTATAGATTTTAATGTTTGCTATCAAACTATTTCTTACTACAGAAATAGACTTTATAATTATAACTTTTCTGTAGAAACTGTAATAAAACAAGGGTGACCAAATACTTATGAGCGATAGTGTATATACATATCATATATCTTGTGGCCTCCTTTATATCGCTTGGTATAGCAACCTGACATTTTTTGTATAAAATACAACACTACATACACTGACTCACATTAATGATTAGATACAAATATAAAGCGTAATTTCCGGGAAAATTATACATTCCGGTATTTTTTATTAGTTATTTTCTTGAGAAATCTACATTATGTTTAGGACTCTTTTCAGGAATGTAACATTTTCTACGAGCACTCCTACCATGATATTTAGCCCCGCATAATATATTTCTTACTATTTCAAAATTAACATTAATCCATGTGCCTATTTCCAATTCACTTGCAACCTTTGGAATACTAAGTTAAGGATTTTGTTTCATTTTTTGTTGTTGTTCTCCTATCTTGTTCGGTTAAAATGGGAGGCCGACAAAATCTAATTTTCCTACATATTTATATTATATCATTGACAGTAGAGCGACTTCTTTTAACTATTTCACTAATTTTTCTTACAGAATGATCTACTATTAATTTACGAAAATCAAATGTAGTTTCTTTACGGGTCCCTTTCATTTTCTACACTATGACATTTTAAATGTATTTTCTTTCTGGTAAGGTAAGGTGGGGTAAGTGCGATATCTTTTTCTAGAACATGAAATTTTAAAATATGCTATAGGCATATATAAAGGAATACTAACGCGCGTATTTTTTTGGAAGAAGCTTAGTTATTTGTCTTTTCAGAATCACTCTTATTTCCATAAGATAGTGTTGCTTATAGGCAAATAAAAAATATATTGAAAAGTATGCTGACTGTTGCACTTCCCCCATGATACGAGGCAAGTGCGACCTACCTATGTATTTTAAATAATAATACGTTATAAAGGAGATTAGCCAAGTGGGAATATCTCATAATATGTTTAGATCTGTGGCATTTCTATTTCATAAAAAAATATCAAATAACTTCTAAGATATAATCTTTTTATTGAAAGTATACACAGTGATCATAATTAAAAAGGTAACGAAAGCTTAAAACTAAAAAGTTTATTAAAGAAAATAGAAATATAACTATAACTAAACGAAAATATCTTAAGTAAACAAGATTTAAGCTAATATTAATAGGTTTAGAATAAGAACTAAAGAAAAAATCTTTGTTATTGCCATGGTTGATTATTTATTTATTTAATGATTTCGTGCAAACCACACAGATAAATGTGGAGGAGACGGTAAAATTTTCTTGTTTTTTAAGGCATGTGTTATGATACTTCCTCCGGCAGTACAAACATTTAACACCTACATTTTCTTTACTTATATTTAGCGTGCAAATGTAGCATAGTCCATTTTCTAATTGCACATTTTCTTTCCATTCCATAATTTGTTTGTCTTCATTAAACGTCGAATTGTCATCTTCATTTAACTAATGTCTTCATCATCTGATGTGTTAATATACGGCACTGATTCATGATCACTTTCCGAACTGCTACTGGACTCCACTTTTTTCTTATTTTTCTTAGGTACCTTTTTAATTTTATTTCCATCCTTCCTCTCATTTCCTTTGCATGATGATAATTTCTTTGCTTTTGATTCCTTTTCGGTGCGTAATTGCTTCAATCTAGTGACAACATCAACTGCAGTGATCACTTCTGCCCCGGGCGCAATTCGAGTTTTTTTCTGCACTGCCGGAGTTTTTGATTGCTCTACTGTTTTCAATAAAAGATCTTCGAATGAAACAACATTATTTTGAGGATTATTTTGTTCGTTCTGATCTGTGTCTGTAGTTGTGTTATTGGTATTACCATCCGCTGTAACATTAAACAACCTCCATCTTTTTAGGGCTTCTGGATGAAATTTATCCTCACCAACAACTGTGCTATTGTACGGAAATATTCCAGCTTTTTGAAAGCCGTTGCGAATATTATCTACTTTAGCATTTGTATAAATATCTCCCACCATTTCGGAAAATACCTTTTTCGGTATTTTTGTTCCCTGGTTTTTACGTTGCCATGCAACTAGCTTCGCATCCCATTCAGTTTTCATCGCTTTGAAAACGGACAAATCTAGCGGTTGTAAAATATGGCTCGTGTGGGGAGGTAGCTTTAAAATTGTTATACTATTTTGAATAGCTAATTCTATTAACTCTATATCTACATGAGTACTGTGTCCATCGTAGATTACCAGAGCAGGCCTTGTTTCACCAAGCGCAGCAAAAAAATTTTTCTTAAAGTAGTTTTGAAAGATTCCCGATTCCATCCAACCATTTGAGCTAGCCGCATATGCTGTGTTTGGAAAACATTTTTCTTCATCGCCAACCCATTGATCCGATACGTATTTTCCTTTGTATATTATTAGTGGTGGTGCTTTATTTCCTGCAGCACTAACAGCGGCTAGAACGGATGTATTTTCTCGGCCCGAAGTACTTGTCGTTCTGGAGCTTGGTTTTCCTACAGCACCGACAACTTTTGTTTTAGAAGGATCAACGCAGAAGCTGGTTTCATCTAAATTCCAAATCTGATTAGGTTTATCATGTAATTCTAGTGTATCCAAAGTAGATTTTAATATCTTAAAATAATCATAAATGATGAAAGGATCTGTCATTTTCTTCCTGGCATACTCTACCGACTGCGGCTTCTTTATTGATAAGCGATGTCTGTTCATGAAATTTTTAAACCAAAATTGACCAGGGATATTATTTTTAAATGAAGTTTCAATTTTGTTCTTTGTTACGTACTCCGCTACAATGAAGCAAACTTCTTGTCTTGAAAGTCCGAATCCCCACTTTTCCATGATTTTCAACCCACTGGCTAGGCGTTCCTCTAAATGCAATGGTATTGCAGTACTACGCCCTTGACTTTTGCTCTTTTGTCCCCTTTTTTTGTGAAGATGGTTATCTAGTGTAGTTTTGGGTATGGAATATAATTTAGATGCTTTAAATAAAGTTATTTCTTTGCGTTTAATTTTCTCCACAACATCAAGTAACTTTTCGGAAGTGTACCCGTTACCCCTGTCTGTTTTCCTTATATAGTTCCTAACCATCTTAATTTCAGTTGTTTTGTTCTATAAATAAAACGATAGTTAAGCATAATTAACTACAGGCTATTCGACAATATAACAACAAATTGTTCTGATCGCAGCAGACAAACACTTCTGCATCGAACTATATGCTGAGCAGCATAATATTCTTATGGGGTAAGTGCAACCTATAGGTCCCACTTTCCCCACGTGGTAATTTCCCACTTGCCCCTACAGTTATATTTGCAGGGGCAAGTGCGACCTAACGTGAAAAACAGATATTAATAAGAAATACGAATCTAATGAAGGACGAACATAAGCTACTTTACTAATAACATTGCTATATTGACAGCAAACTTACCTGAAATTTGATCGAAAATTTTTAAGGCACGTTAAAAAATCACAGTTAATCTCGACAGCCACGATGTTTAGGCGTGCTTCGTTACAACTGCCAAAACTTTCATCTGCGCAGCTGATTTCTTTACCGTACTGCGCATACAATCGCATCGTATAAGTGTGTGTAATGTGCCACAGATGGCAGGTCGATTCCATTCAAATTTGAATTAATAAATGCATATTTCCCACTTGCCCCCAAATCGCACTTGCCCCATCCTACCTTATATTGGAAATAGTTTTCTGATCGTGTTCATTTAGATTCTTGGATGACTTTTTTTTTCACAATATTGAATAGAGTATAATAATATAGAGAAAGGCACTCTGACATAATGAACACATGCGCTAACTATGACATATCAATTACGTTGGAAGAAATATTTACCGCATCAGCGGCGTAATGTTTCGGATTTTCGATAACATACGTCTGCGCTCTCCGCTACAGATAATTCTCAGTCCACTAACCAATATTCCTATATTGCGTTGCTACATCAGAATCCCTTTCTCTATTCTGTTATACTCTACGTTGCTATTGGGTAAAATATTTAAGTAGGAAATTTGAAACTCAAGCAAATTGAGATTATTTTTTCAAGATTAAGTTCTGTCAAAAAAGACTATTGAATATAACATTATAATTTAAATAATTCAGTTATAACAAGATTTAGAAGCGAATATGGCACATATGGTTATTTTTTTTCGTTTTTATTTCGAAGATGTTACATCATAATATAAAATTAATATAGTGCCGATAAAAATTTTTATTTTGCGTTCACAGATCTTCAGAAATAGAGAAATAACTGTTATTAAAACGCACACTTGAATCCTGTGGAATTATGTTAGCTGCATTTAGTTACATATATTTGAAACAGAAAATTAAATACTTATCCTCAAACTTAAATGATAGTTTTTGTGTTATATTTTGTTAATTTTCTCATTATTTATATGTATTTAAAGTTCATCGATCAATAACAAGATTGCAAAATATTGTGGAGACTACAGAAGATTCAGTTTTTTTATGTTATATGGTTTATAAAAAATATTTTATAACATAATATTAAAAGCGTCCTAATTTACAGACAATAAACTTGTGGTATCTTTACATAGATACAGTCAGCGCATTATAGGATGGCGGGAGCACTAGATACGTAATGGATTTTAACACATACACTTACAGTGGCGGACCGTTAACATGTTTACGAAGGTTTAGATAATAAATTTTTACGTAAAGAGTACAGAGAAAATTGGTTGGAAGTCCATTCTAAACATAAATTAAATCTGATATGTGCAACATATTAGATAAGTTGAAAGTTAGAATGTTTTTTTTAATAATAATAACATAACACAAAGTGTTACAATGTTTAATGTGTTTAAGTATTTTTAAATGAACAATGAAAATAGTTCTATAAAACAGATAAAAATATTTCAGAACAATCAAAAAAATTGTTGGGGACGGAAATACTCCCCTGTTAACGAAAATGCATTGATTTTTAAAGGTAATAAGGAAAGTCCCTGGACAGAGCTTAAAGATTATGGGAAAGCTGACTTTAGAAATACAATATATAACTTTAATAAAATGGAAGGATATAATTGTTTCAGTTTTATGGCAAAAATTCTATTGCGATTGGATGGAGTGGTCAGTTAACATCATTAAGATCAATCATGAAAGATCTGGGCTTTCGATTTCGGAAAATTCAGAATAATCGTAAAATATTAATTGGGCAATCTCAAATTTGAGAGCTTAGAATAAGTTATTCGTAGAAAATGAACTTTTTTTTATGCTTTTTTCCAAACTGTTTTGTTAGAGATTTTTTTAATCAGAAAAAAACTTTTGGAGATTATCACTCCGAAACGAATTTGCAAAATTATGAAAAGTGGATTCGAGAAAAACGCAATCTGTTATCGATAATGTACCTTATCATAATGTGAATGTTAATAGAGCTCCTTATACCAATTATCAAAAAACTGAAATGATTTCGTTCGATAATGCACCTTACCATAACGTGAAGGTTAATAGAGCTCCTTGTAGCAATTATCAAAATGCTAAAATGATTTTGTGGTTAAGTAAAAAAGATCATCCCTTTTAAATCACAAAACCTTAACTTTATTCTTTAATAAACGAGCGCAAAGGAAAATACATTTAATACAAGTTGAACCCATTTGAGTTACAGTAAAAAGGTAGTAAAGCGGGATACTACTTTTAATTTAAATGATGTATGCAATAACTTCAGAAGATTGGAAAACATGCTGTGAGCACGTTACAGATATCGAAAAGAAGTACATGGAAAATGCATACCTTTAAACGACGACTTTTCTGATGACGATTCTTGTTTTTTAATTTGCTTTAATAATAAGCGTTTATAAATAATTTGTATGCAATATATGTAATTTTTTTTTGGAAATGTAATGTTTTGTAATATTTTATTTATATATATTTCCTGTTAATATGTTTTATTCACTATTTCCTTAGGTTTTATACTTCGGTAAACGCATTTTAATTGAACAAACATGAATCTTATGCATATAAGCAATAAGCGGGAACAGAACACGAAAAACGTTAAAATATTTAATTAATTGGTTAGCTACTATTAAAAATTTAAGATCTTTATAAATACAATTTTACGTGAAAGTGAATAAAATAACAGTATGGAATGTTTAATGTAACTATTATATATGATAGCCACTGTTAATATTACTTAACGTACCGAACGCCTGCGATTACCCCGTGTCGCGCCATCCTAAAATCTGCTGACTACGTATCTATGAATTAAACAGTGAGTACTTCATGTGTGCAATTAATTATTTATAGCAATATGGATTGAATATGATATGCAATAAAAACTGTTTATTTTGATTTTTCAATGCAGTCATATTATCGTTAGTGAACAATTAATCAATCTAAATAAAATTTGGATTTGAGCTATTGTTTAAGAAGTTTTTGCATTTTTTTATAATAAACTAAGTTTTAATACTGTCTGTTGACATATTCTAGCTGCTTTAGTCACTTTTATCAACAGTATGTTTGCTTAGCAAAATAAGATAAAAGCACCTAATGATGACACTTTTAATTCTATTTTTGCATTTATTTTTTTTAAAAACATGACTAAATACTAATGAAATAATTTTGAGGTAGCTACAATGATTTGCTTTGATTTATTTGTTTGAATCAATTTATAGTTATTATGTAAATCAATTTTTTAAGAATACTTACAAATATCGATTAGGACAGTTTTTTAAGTACCATGTGTTATAACTGTTTGAATGTTTAAATATTTTATTGGAGTGTACAAGTTCCGGTTAATTCCACTTGAAAATATATTAGCGCAAACATCAACTAAATTGTTTATTATCACTGTCTTCGTTGCTACATCACTATCACATTCTCTCAAATTAATCTTCAGTTTTGGATTCTAGTATAATAATTGTGTCCGAATAAAATTTTTGCTTTGGTTGTTTATTGTTTATTTACTATATTAGATACCACAATTATTGCTAGCTTCCCTTGCAATTAATTACAATCTTAGTTAATATGTTTATTACATCAGTTGAAAAGTGTTTTCAAAAGTAGATTTTGATTTTCCAATTGATCATTATTTATATTATCTACTATTCCAACGAATTATGCATTATCTTTGTATGAAATACAATTTATTCTCCTGTTTCATTTACTTCTGCTTTTGAAGAATAAACAAGGGTGAACCTTTTGTCATACTCGAATAAGTATTTCCTGAATTTTTCTGTAATTGCATTTGGTAGTATCCTATTCATTTTTTTTAGAAATTTCATTTGAAGTCCAAAATTTTTTCCAGAAACTCCTAATTAAAGTTTTAATGATTTAGTGTGTCTGAAAAGTTTTGTTAATAGTAGCATCTCCATACTAAAGAGACCACATATTTTAGAGAAATTATATCAGTTGTAATTTCCATTACTTAAAAATCAGTTTTGTTCACTGTTTACTCAGTATTATATGTTGTTTTTTTTATAATTAGCGACTTTTCATCCATTTTAATTTGAATAATTTGAATTTATATATTTCTAAAGTAATTAAACAATTTTCTATTGACTTTAAAGATTTTGTATCCACTTGACATTAAAAATTCAATAAAGTTTTTGCGTACTCTTATTCATCATTTCATATGTGGTTGTATAGAATCTTATCTCCCGTTTTAATACTACGTAACGCGAGTATTTAAAATGTTTACCAGTGGCGGCTCGTGAGTATTTGTCATGGTGAGGCAGATAGAATAATAAATATTCAAAATTGTTTACAATTGATTAATAAACTCTATATACCTACTACATATAAAAACAGTTTATATATATTTATATATATATATATAATATATATATATATATATATATATGGGCTTCCAGTACAAACAGGGCTGCCAGACGTGAACTGAGCCCTATATCGCGCCCCATTCGATTTTTAAGGGAAAACGAAGTTTCAAAGCAAACCCTTGTGAAACGAAAATAAATATTCTAAAAAATCAAACAAATTCTAAAAACATTAATCAAAAATAAGAACTCAATCTTCTAGGATTTAAAAATAAAAAATAAATACATTCCTATTATAATATAAAATTTAATAATATAACAAATATATACATATATATGTATATATATAAATCAACAACAATCCAATAACAAAATTTCAAAATTACATGCAAAATGAAAATATTTTAAAATACAGAGAATTTCCTTTATTGGCATTGCACGTAGAATTACATTTAATAGATTTTACTTCTTGTATAGCAAAGGTATCCTCCGGTTTTTTGTGTTAGCAAAATAATCAATTACATCATTATAAAATCGTTCATCCCTCGTCATCGTTTTAACCAATTCCTTTTCGATTGCAATTAGTGCACAGTTACTAAGTCTTTGTTGTCCAATTGTATTTCTAACATACGATTTTATACGTTTCAATGTGGAAAAACTTCGCTCAACGGACGCGGAAGTTACCGGTATGGTAACTACTATACTTAGCAATTTAAAAAGTTCTGGCATACAGATGGCTAACTTTTGTTCGTGCATAAATCTTAACATTTCACATGGTGTTTTAGAATTACCAAGGAGTTGCATGTCACTATAAATAACAGCTAATTCATTTTTTAATTGAATTTGATCAAAAAATTTATATTGTTCAAACAAATTATTTAAGAGCCTCTGAGGAAATGCCTTCGAATATTCTTCAAATTTACTTTCTGTTAATAAATCAAAAAAAGCAAGTTTTTCTAAATCAATAAATCTAATTTCAATTTGACTAATAAACGTATCTAGAATTTCGAAAAATAATTTTCTATAATTTTGTTTAGTATCTGGAACGTCATCAATTCTACGCCTTTTATGTGCAACAGATTCGTCAGACACCGAATTTTCGTATACAGTACTGAAATATGTATCACACTCCCGAAATTCTCTAAACTTATCAAGCAAAAAACGTAAACGATCTCTGGCATAAATAACATCAGTTAGTTTGTTTTGTAATATTGAAAATACAACGTCAGTTTGTCCAAATATTAACTTAAAAGTATCTAAAAGAAAATTAAAATCATTATCCAGAAGAAGATTTTTTAATCCAAAAGCTTCTCGTATAGATATGCTATCAAAGTCAGGACTTTCTGCAATGAAATCAAAAACTTCAATTAACTTATTTTTGTTCGCATGAATTGTAAAAACAGCCCTAGAAGTGAAATTCCAACGAGTAGATGCGTTTGATGGTATATGTTTTTGACAGATTAAATTTAACACATGAGTTCTCTTAGTGGATTTGGAAAAAAAAGATGAAAACCCTGACAAATTTGAAAAAAATATTCTTACAGACGTTATGGACTTACAAGATGTTCCTAACACTAAATTCAAGATATGTGCATGGCAGTGTGTAAATATTGCTTGAGGAGCTATTTCTTTAACTTTTGTTTGTAAACCGTTCACATGCCCAGCCATAACTGCCGCTCCGTCATACGTTTGAGCAATTAGTTTACTATTAAACTGAAATTTTTCAAAAATATTAGTTAATAATTTAAATAAATCATCAGAGGTGCGACCTGAACTTACATCAAAGAATCCTAAAAACCTTTCAACAATATTACCCTCGATCGTGTATCTTACAATAATAGACAATTGCGAATTACATGTTATATCTGTTGTTTCGTCTATTTGCCATGAAAAATATTCTGAATTAAAAATTTCACAATCTATTTTTTTCTTTACAATAAAATTAATTGATTCTATTAATTCGTTTTGAATTGTTTTCGATGTGCCAAAAAATACAGAGCTATCATCTAAGAATTTTTGTAAAATGGTATCATGTTTTGCCGTTAATAAAACAAGTTCTTTAAAATTTCCCCTGTTTGCAGAAGTATTTGTTTCATTATGTCCTCTGAAAGATAATTCCTGTGTACAAAGAAATATAGTAATATCAATTAAACGCTTTAATATATCTCGATTTTGGCTAACTTCTTTATTGTAATTCTCCATTTGATTGCGCCTCACATTATCTATCGCATCCGCGATATTATATTTTCCGAACATATGTAATTTACAAGTAGCTAAAATGTGATGTTTGGATTTAGTATGTTTTTCTACTGATCGCGACAAGTTTTTAAGATCAAAATAACCCGTTTTACTCCAAATACTATCTGTATTTGTGGAAAAAATTATACATGCCCAACAAAATAATCTGTTTCTTTTTATACTACCACATAACCAATTACATTTGTTATACCACGAATTATTGAAATTTCTGTTAGACTTACCGTGTATTGTAAGACATTTTGATAAATCAGGGTTTGGTCTTGGAAGGTTTTTGACATATAATTGATCTTCTACCGATAGAACAACGAACGTATTTCTTATTAAAAAATCTACAATGTCTTGTGTATTTCTTACATTTTCTAAATCCATATTCACAATTTTTAAATCACTGAAAATATCACTAAACAAATATTAAAATATTTAATCTAACTTTGTTATTCCCCCAACTTTAACTGCTGTTATTTGCGATTCGGGCCGAGAATGTCAGCCTCGAGTATATTCGGTAGTTCGGCGATTGTGATTCGATGAGAGGCTCAGTTTAAATTGGCTTCAGATTGATATCTAAATAATATCTACTTGAAACAATAAAAATACTCCTGTTAAAACTTAAAACATATTATTTGCGTGGAGGAAATATTGAGAAACTGTACAAGAAGAATGTAAACCTTTAGACATCTTTATATCATTAAATAAATACTTAATTTATCCTATTAATAATGCTTTCTATATTATTAAAAAATTCAAAAATCTCACAATAAAGTTAGAAAAATCTATTAACTTTTTGAATATTTTTCCTTCTTTGTTATCTTAAATATGTAGCTAATACTTTACTGTAATTTCCATATTTTCTTATTGTTTATAAGATAAATTCTGAATAAAAGATGATAATTAATTTATAAAGAATTTTAAAAGTATACATATTATTCTTGTTATAATTCCAAGATTTAGATGGTGAGGCACTGCCTCACCTGCCTCACCTGACCAGCCGCCACTGGTCTGTACATATGATCAAAAATATTACTCATATGAGGAAATTGTAATCTTATGGTGTCTTTATCTTATAGTATAGTTGCAAAATACTTTAGCATAAAATTTAAGTGATATATTTTATCTAATTTAAAAATTGCGGTATGCAAGCGCGCACTAAATGAATGATGACATTTGTAAATAAAATAGATATTTACATAACATACATTAGAATGAAAAAGTACGTATATACGTATATTAATTTCCGTTTAACAGGTTGTTAAAAGCAACTAAAGAAAATGTTACTGTTATAGTTCTTTTTTAATTTGTTTGAAGAAAAAACATGATATACTGATATACATAAACACGATGAAGAAACACAAAGATGTGATTAATTTTCACGTGGCTTTCTGAACAAATAATAAATAAAATTATTACGTGATAAAGAAATATATATATATATATATATATATATATATATATATATATATATAATTTAATATTTTCCACATTTCAGCTTTTAGGATACTTAGACATTTTTGTTACATTATTTTTATTTAACACGACAGTCTGTTAAAATCTATGTATCGCAAGCTCCACTTTTATGTAATTTTTAAATAGATTTTCACGTTGTGCTCAGATTTGTGTACTTTTTTGCTAAAATAACTTTAGTTATTCTTCTACTGCGATATTTTTCTGGATAAATTATATCGATTGTAATAATGATATTAATAGAGCTGAGATTTATTTAATCCGGGCATGTGGAAATAAGATCCCGGACGTGGCTTAGTCCATAGTCTGAGTGTTATACAGTCACTTTGATAGGCGAAATATTACAAAACATTAAATAAATATTAGTTTTTTTTTAAATTTTTGCCAAACTGTCAGAATATCTTTATTTAAAGTATACAATTTATTTCTCTGTAGTTTAGTTTTAATTTTTCCTTCATTGTGTTTATGTATTTCACGTCTTTAACCATTTTGGCTTTTAGTTAGAATCTTTATTTCTAAATGGATATAAAATTGGATGTATTTTAGTTTTATCGTTGACATTTCATTATTATCGATTATTAACGTCAATCAAGATCACTAGAAAAAGTGTATATTTTGAACAACAAACATATTTTGTGTAACATGCTCAAAGGGAATACTCGTGAAAACGAAACAAGGCATTGTTTAACATATTCCACTAAAACTGCCTATTTTGAAAAAGTTTTTGTTTATGTGAACATCCTACACCATGTTTTAAATTTAGCTGGCTGCGATGTAGAGATGTCTTTTGTAAAATTCAAAGACATATTGTCCCATAAGCAACAAAGCTTTACTAATATAAATTTAGAACATTTACTTATTAATAGCAACAGTAAGATGATATGGAACGTAGCCGAATCATAGAATAATTTAGCATGAGATTATTTTTTAGGATAAATAGAAAATTTACTTAACTATTATTTACAAATACTATTAAATAGGTGCTATTGTTGTGACGCCTATGTTCAACATACAACTTACCTTAGTCGAAGATGTTTCGAGTAAACTATTGTTATTGGCTAGCAGATTACAGCATGATTTATCGGCATAATTTGCGCCGAGACTAGAATCTTTTCACCTGTATTAATTAATAACACTAAATATTAATTTATTCAGTTCACTCTAGTAATTATTTTCTCATTCCTAAATTTCGACATGTTCAATTATTTATTTAAACTCTTTGCCATTAGAAAATATTTTGAATATAGATTCATATATGTTAATATTCTAATAATTTTTTTGAATTTTAGTGTATTTTAAAATTATTTTAGTACCATCGAAAGGACGAATATGATTATTTTATATAATCTGCAGAAGTTAAGCATCAAAAGGCAACTCAAATCAGGCTTAGAAAAAACATTTAAATGAAAAACTATCAAATAAAGAATACTTTTAGATAGAGACGATCGATTTCCCCGCTATTTCGAACAGCGATTTTTTTTATTTTTGAGTTAATGTTCTTATTCCCTTTAAATATTTATGTTTTTAATACTATTATATAATGCTTGATATATGTATATGTACAAATATTTCATTTACACTCTAATTAGGCAGGAAAATATATATCTACACATATCGAAAGTAAATGCCAAGGCTGTTTATTGCATATACAAATTGTTATTTGTATATTTATATTTCATACTCATAAGGAAATATTAATTTGAAACTCTGTGTAAGAAGTGCTTTACAATACTTATCCATAATGTTTCTAATTTTTTAAACCGAGCTGGGGATGTTCACTTGTGAATAATTCATACTAGTTTATAGTTTATAATTATAGTTTCATTGTTTTGATTTAATTTTACTTTATTAGCTGACACCAAAAAAAGACAATGCCATAGCTCTTGTCGATTGTGCTTGTCTATACTCAATATTTGATTCCACTAGCCAAAAATTGTTAAAGGGTGCTTTTATAAGAAATTGATATATTTTTTGATAAACACAAAAAGTAAATTTTCAGCTCATGTAACAATTACTTTGTTCCTAAGTAGTTATTTTTTTAATTTTTTACTAATTATAAGTACATTTTGAAATGATATTATATCTGGATAATAAGTCTTTGTGATAATATACTAAAGTAGAATGTGTTTTTATTCAGTCAGGGTTGTTGTGTTTGTTGCTTATAAAACTAAATATAGATATTTAGTGCGTTTGGTCGAATTTCCAGTTATTTTAAAATAAATATTGCTGTGCAAGCATCACATTATTTAAAATATTCTAATATCAAGTACAAAGATATTTTGTTTAGATTAGTTGTAAATATTTGTCCCTTTTCTTGATCTGTACGATTTCTTATGTCAAGTGTATTACGATTTCAGTCTTGATATTTTTTATATAGACTGTAGATAAGAAAGTTGCTGTTATTGTTTTAAGTACATAAATGTGTTTGTAAAATTGAGGAGTTAGTTTTAAGAAATTATAATGGAAGAGTAAATTGTTCTATATTTTTAAGTGCGTAGAGAGAAAGATAATTACAAGTACTTATTGATATTTAAGAATTTTTAGAAACATAATGATGCTGATACAATTTTGGATTCCTAAATATGTATATTTTGATTATGATAACATATGTACTTACACTTTCAGATTATAATTTTAAAGTTTAGAATTTTGACTCTATTTAGACAGAAACACGATACAAAAGGAATCATTGTTGTTGGAATTGTTGTAAGAATACAAAAAAATTGAAGTTTACGATGTTTAAATTAAATTCTTTTCGAATATTCACTTTTTCATAATTTTTGCACAAACAATTATTATTATTGCTTTTTATCGTTAGTTTGATTGGACTTGTTAGATATTTTAGTATTTAGTAACTCAAGTGGATTTATTATTATTTTTGAAATTGGATCAGGTTGCTACACATAGGATAAAAAAAGTTGAGCTCATAAAAGAAACATATCAAGACCAAAGATTAAATTTTTATACTAGCTTTTCTCTAATCAGTATAGTATTCAAATGTATCTACCTCTTATATTTTAATATTTACTTGATCTGTGGGACATCTTTCGTTTTTAAATGTCAACCTGGTAATTTGAATATATAACTTTTTCCTAATGTTAATTTTGTCTAACGTTTTTTCTCGATATTCGAATATATATT